>PVIC010031511.1:0-21276 GCA_004025085.1 Thryonomys swinderianus | reverse complement strand
CTCAGAAAACTAGGACTAGGGGTCCCATTTGACCCTGCTATACCCCTGCTAGGAATATACCCAAAAGAATTTAAAAACTCACATTGGAAAGACAGATGTACACCCTTGTTCATAGCAGCTCAGTTCGTGATAGCTCAATCTTGGAAACAACCCAAATGCCCATCAACTGGAGAGTGGATAAAGAAGATGTGGTTTTTTACAAAATGGAGTATTACTCTGCCATAAAGAATGATAAGATCGATCCATTTAGGTGCAAATGGAGACACCTGGAGGATATACTAATAAGTGAAATCAATAGATCACAGATAGACAAATTCCGGATCTTCTCTTTGGCATGAACACCTGTAGATGCAAATGAGGTCTAGAAAGTAGGACAGCTTTTATAGAGTGGAATGTTTCTATACGAAAGTTGGTGTGGGAATGTGATGAGGGGAAGGAATAAATATGATACAGAAAGAAAATAAAAGAGCATGTATAAAGGGGGAGGAGGGGGGAGTAGGTAGGGATATGGGTAAAAATGAGAGTTAACTTGTGGCATATACTGGTACAAATTTCCCAATGTTATATGTGATTTTGAGATGTATATAAATTGTACCAATAAAGAATTCAATTAAAAAATAATAAAATAAAATAAAATCAGTCAATTCACCACCAAGAAATGTATGTTGAGGGAGAGGTGTAAACTAGAGAAAAGTATCAAGGCCACATTTTGGGCATTTTATTCATGCTTGTGGACATAGTCATCCTGGTACACAAGTTAATACCTCCATCTTCAACGATCTGTACTGAGCTCCTCAGAGAATCTGAGTTAGAAGCTGTATTGAGTTTGTATTTCCAGTGCCATATGTAGTATTTCTAAAATCGTACCAGGCTCAAAAATGCTACTCTGTCTTTCAGAAGTGGCAGTTAAGTGTGATGTGCAATAGCTTGCCTTTTCATGGGTCAAGTGGCTATTCCAAATTAATGTGATCATGTTAATCAACCGAAAATGCCACTGATCTCACAGTGACCTGAATCTCCATGTGTTTTTTTTTCTCTGCCCCTGTTGAATTATGTGTCTAATTTTGATATCTACAGTAATTTGCACTTCCTAGTCACCAGGTCCAATTAACTTAGTACCATCTAGGAAACAATACCATCATTTACAGAATTTCCACATAATCAGGACACATGCTTTCTACACTGGGAAAAGCAATGGAATTTGTATACTTCTGCACTTAGACTGAACGTGAACTTCTGTCCTGATTGCATACAGGAAAGTTGTTTTGACTTTCCTATTCATTAATTTCAAGAATACTTCTTGTGAAGAAACAGAAGGTCAATCACTAAGAATGTGCTGTGAACATTAGAGTCAAGATTCTACTTCTAACATTTGTTGAGAACTTTGCTGTGTCATTCTTCAGCCCTATCAAATGAGCTCTATTCTTTTATGGAAGATGCCAGAAAAATATTTCCATGCATTCTTGCAAACCACTGAAGCCAATTTCCTCTGTGGGAAGTAGCCTTCCCTTGAATCATTGTGCCATAGGTCTGTAAACTAGTCCAGCCATGGGGACTGTAAGAGAGATTGTGATTTCCCATTGTGACATTACTTGTCAGTTTCGTTCTGTCAGGTTTTTGATTTTTGCTCTGGTTATTAGCATTACAATGAGTTCAATAGAGAAGCCTGGAAGCTGATTGACCTTCTGTTTCTTCACCAGAAGTATCATTATCCATCAGCCATCAGCACAGATTCCAAACGAAGAAGACTGATGTTGGGCCTTCCAACTGATGACAATGATAGGATTCACCCCTTCTCTAAGAGTTATGTGCTGCCATTTGCCTGTGTTATGGCATACCCTCATCAAAGCTATTGATATTAAAGTAATAGAAAGAGTATTTCTGACAATTCCATGATAAAGGACATGCTACTTCATTTCTTACATTTTAATAAAATCTGTGTCCTTTGGTCCCTCCTTGAGAACATGCCCAGATAGTGATTTCTCACTGCATGATAAATCCATTCTAACAAACTGGTTAGCTAACCCTCCTGACTTTCCCTAACAGAAAGACAACAGTATTGACATCACCACCTTCTTCACCAATGGACTTTTGTGGGTATAGGTATAAGGAGTTGTCTCATCCAACCACTAGAACCTCATGTCTTTGCCAGAATGCTAGATCTTATTTTACAGGTATGATGTAAATGAATGGTGTGTTGCTACCCAATTTTAGATTCCACATACCTTATCTAAAAGACTCAAAATCCCTTCCCACACAGACCTTCTAAATCTTGTCTGTACATTAGTTCCACTGTGTCCTGTTCATCCCAGAACACAGGCACATTTCCAAGTACAACAGTGTTGGCCATGACTGGTAGGTGGAAGGGAAAGGTAAGAGATGAAAAAGCAGCTTTTGGGGCAGGGGACATTAGAACAGTTGGTGAGCTCTCTGCACCACTTCAATCAGTTTTCCTTCTACTGGTGAGGAAGGGTTTTCAACATAGCATCCCTTCTCGGGTGCCAGGAAACCATGATTCCCAAAAGGGCTCAGACTGTGACACTGTAGGTGTCTAAAGACAGTCTCAACTCTGCTGTAGTTCAGACACCGTTATCAACAAATCCTGGAACCCGTTTAGCAGAGTTTCTGTGGCTAAAAAAGATAACAGGCCCCACGACAGAGGCCAACCTTAAATCTTGGAAGACTGAGCTAGTCAGTTGTGTAAGAGCACAGAACAAATAAGCATAGTGTGACCTCTCCTCTGAGTAAGCAAAGGGTAGCAAATGTGGTTATACCAACCGGGAAGGCACTAAGATCAGTATACACACCTGCATACATGTGCCTGTGCATATAAAATGTATTTCCTCTTGTCATAAAGGACTGACCAGAGCACCAGGCCAAGACTGAATTAAGGGAATATTCATATCTATCTCCTAAATTCTCTGCATTAAGAATAGCATGATCTCTGGGAGTTTGACAACTGTTTAATTCACTCTACATCTTTTTTTTTAACTCTTTTAAGCATGCTTGTGTGTGTTTTCCAGATGTATGGGAATTCAGGGTTTATCTTCATTTTTATTTGTTAAGTAAATACAATAAAGTTCATGAGCTTAACTCATTTCATGATTCTGGGAAAGATGGCAGAGGTCATGTTCATCACAATGAAGAGTGCACAAATGGAAACAAAATTTTGCCAATGCTTCCATCACAAACTGAATTGTTCACAAATAGAAGCATTTGTGAATTAGTTACTGTATTAACTATAAGCCAAATTTATATGAAATTTTATCAAAGAATATTGCCCATATGATACAAATTTTTGGACTCTACTAAAATTTACTTTATGACCTAGCATACTATCAATCTTGTAAATGCCCCATAAGCTTTACAAAGATTGTATTTCCTGTAATTATTAATTATATGTAATGTGTATATATTATATATACATGCACATGCACATACATCTATATGAGCACTATTTTTATGTTGCACAAATATTCTATACATTTTTAAATTTTATTTGCTTGATTTAATCATTATCATCTTAACCCTCACACCATTAGGGTGGAGTTATCCATTCTTCATTTCTCATGACTCCTTCCATTTTTATTTCATGTGATTTAAGGCTACTTATTAAGTATATGTAAGACTGAAACATTTTTAAAAATCTGTCTCAAAAATTGACACTCAAAGGTCAGAGATTTAGCTCAGTGGTTCCGGTGCCTGCCTATCAAGCTCAAGGTCCTTGATTTGATCCCTACTCACCACATACAATACCAGGCATGGTGACTCACACCCACCAGCTAATCAGTACCACATACCACAATGCCGGGAATGGTGGCTCAGGCCTATAATCCCAGCACTCAGGAGGCAGAGGCAGGAGGATTGCTGAGTTCAAGGCTTGCCTGGGCTACATAGTGAGCTCAGGGCCAGCCTGAACTACAAAGCAAGACCTGTCTCAAAAAAAAAATTGACACTCATATTTAGTAATCATCTATGTCATTACTCTTTTCTTTATCATGAGGTCCCTTTTGTCTGGTAATAATGTCAATTTTTTTGTTATTGTTATATTTTTCTAGTTAATCCTTTTCCATTTACACACTTTCGACTTTTGTGGGCTCATATTTCAGATTTCCTTTTTGAAAATATTAGAAATCTGAAAATTTTACATTCATTGTAACATTTTTGTAAACTTGATAATTTTAGTCATTTATAACATTGAAGTTACTGCTATTAGGTTCTTTCCTCCATCTTCTTGCTTTTTATTTAAAATTGATTTTATTGGTATATTTTATACATACAAAATGATCACATTTAACCTTGAGAACTTGTACCTGTATAAGACACATCTTGATTTGCATTTTCGCTTTTCCCCACCCTCCCTCCAACCCCTGCCCCATATACATAAACTCTGCCTCCTTTCTTTTTTACTATCAAGCTTTTTCTTTCCCTTTTTTACTTTCCTCTACCCACCCTTTCTTTGCTTTTTTATATGCTGTTTTTGTGTTCTCTTTTCTCTAGAACATTTCCATTATTTTCTAGTATATATTTATTACTTTGCTTTATCTTTTTAAATGTTGTGTTATACCATGTTTATATTGTGTTGATGGCTTTCCCTTTTTTTCACGTGTAACTGACTTCACATTATAATTATTGTCCCTCCCCCAACCAAAAACGCATGGGAATATTTTAGCTTTGTCTTGAGGCTCCTAATTAGCCTACCATCCTCATGCTAAATTTTATTCTTGTCTTTTAAAAAAATCAGGCATTTCTCTTCATAAATATAAAATTGATTTAATGATTTGACATTTAAATTTCTTCATAATTTTTCTCCTTTCTAGAGTCCATTTTTAGAAGTTCCTTGAATGGAAATCTCCATTATCAACACATAGCACCAGAGCACCTGATGAGCCTCCAATGACATGTTATTATCACCCAAAGTCCAGAATTTGTGTTAGATTTCACTCGATATTGAATTTGGGCTAATGTATAAACTATATTGTGACATCAAACAAATACTGTCACTATTTCAATATCCTTAAAATCTTTTGCACTATGTATATTCATTCCCTTTTCTCCCAACCAGTGGATAGCACTGATTTTTAAGTAATCTAACAGATGATGAACTGGAGGATGGCATGAACAACAAACTTTCCCCACATACAGTTATCAGATTGGCTAGACCAGTGCCATATGTTCTGTGATGGGACTGAATGAAATAGTTTGTTTTTCTCCTTGGTATCAGCTTCTGGGAACATCATGATGGATCTACCCTGATTAACCACTTATAAGATGTCAGAAAAATCACCAAATACATGTCTTTTGCAAGATTGCTCTATTTGAAAACTCTCAACTTCCCATTACCATGGAAACCATCAAGATTCAACTTGAATTATAGTTGGAGATTTTTTTTACTTGGCTGGTTGTATATAATTAACTTTTGTTATGTCATGTTTTTGATATGTCAGAAAAGACTGCTGTAAGACTAGCAAGCTCAGCAGTACTCTTATTTTAAAAGGTGTGTGCTCTGGCATGGTCACCAGGAGGCCAAAGTTATCACTCTAACTTACCACAACTGTTACTACAGGCATGGATTTACAAGAAGCACTTTTGCTTTTTCCAACCACCTTCTCCCATAGTGGTGGCTTTCAAAGGGGAACTGTTGGAGAATTATTTTAAATCCTTTCCATTAAAACCCCTATGAAATTGTTTTACTTATTGCAACTGTCTTCTCCTTCTAAGTTACATACACATGATTCATTAATGCCTGAAGGTTTTGAAGTAAATGATCCCATCACATAAGCCTAAATTCTCTTCTTGAGCACACTAATGACATTCTAACTAAGGGAGATTAAATGAGGTTTCAAAGTTGCTGTTAGCCCAATAAACAAGCTTAAATCTGTACTAGTCAATCTATCACCAAGTATAGTAATGATAACTGTCATAATTATAAAATTGTCATTTATTAAGAATATTCATGAGTAAGGCATTGATTTAGGCCTGTTATACTATTTCATGGAAATACCTCTATAAAAAGGTGTTAATATACATTTTATAAGGAAAATGATATGTAAGAATTAAACAGCCTCCCTACAGTCTATGAATTAGCCAACAGTTGACCCAGGTTTCAAATTCAGGTCTCTGAATAACCTTTCAAATTCAGGTCTCTAATAACCTTTGTGTTATTATTTTCCCATGGTCCCTTTTCACCACAGGATTCACCTCATGACCACAAAACACACTGTAATTCCACTGACAGCTTATAATATTATTAACCCCATATTTTCTGAGGAAATTACAAAATCGGTCATTTATATTATGACAAAAACTTTAATAGTGTTTGAAGCTTATAGTATTTCCAACTTTTTCTCATAGGAAAAAATTAAAATAAGATATCTCTTCTCCAAAAAGTTTTAACAATATCAAGAACTGTCTAGGAAGTCACCAAATACTAAACAAAGTATCAAAAGTATCTAAAATAATACCAGTAAATTAACTCTTTCTATATGAGTATCCTTTCACATAAACATTTACATATATATGTATGTATGTGTGTGTATATTCATAGGTTTATTTTCATCTTATTTCCCATCCATAATCTAATGATACAAAAAATTGTCCTTACAGTGTTTCAGATTGTTCATAAACTTGGGTAGATTTGGACCAAATACTCAAAGTCAATCCTGTCAATAATGAGTTATTGTTTTAAATGTAACAAAGTATGCACCAATAGAAAGCCACAACAATATACTTTATGCAAAAAATAACCCAAAAGAACTGTAAGCTTTGATTTTAGTTTCAAATGTAATTGAATTTAATCCCATTTTTCTCCTGCCTATCCCACAGTGAGACTGGAGTAAAACTAACATAATTTCTACTACATCTAGGCCATATCTATGAGATAACTTAGTCTGTGTAAACTCTGCCTATGAAAGTTTAAGGTTACCATAGGAATGTACTAATCTGTTTTTGCACCAACAAATTTCTTTCCCTTCTTTACTTACCCCTACCCCTACCCTCTTTCCCTTTTCTTTTTGGACATTTTCTTTCTAATTCACAATACCAGTCATGTAGGGGAATGGGAAAAAAATGAGAATCAAGATATATACAAATTCTCAAGATGAATGTGATCATAATGTATATAAAAAATGTGCCAATAAAATAAATTTAAAATTTAATCAATTTCCTAGCCCAGTAAATACCTGAGACTGACCACTTTTTATTAGGGTTCTTACCAAAAATGGCTAAAACTACAAGTACTTCCTTTGCTCCTTTGAGAAGTAAAAACAGACCTCAGCTTAAAATGGTTCAATTCGGGAATTTTTTTTAGTTTTCATTTATGCAAAATTTAAATGCATTCAGAAGAACTTACTTCTTATTATGAATTTTGAGCTTTGGTTGGGCAAGCTATATGCTTTCATGATGCTGGAGAATGGCTTGGAGATGCGGCCCTCAGTTAGAAATTGATGATCTTATGGATATAACATTGCCATCATCCTGTAGTTAACTTTAGTTCTATAGTTAAATATTCTCCAGGCCCAATGTGTTTTAAACTGTATGAAATAGTAAGTATGCATACAAGCACTCTGGTTTTCACTGTCATCACAGTATTCAACAAATTACCCTTAACTATAAGATAGATTTCATATTAGGTAAAAGACCTAAGTGTAAGCTAATGCAACCGTTCTGAGCCTATAAGCCTAGCCTCAGCTGTGATATTCAGTAAGTTAGATGCATTCAACATTTTTAACTTACTGACACTTTCAGTTTATGGTGGAGTTATTGGCAGGAAATTTTGTCATGAGTGAAAGTGAGCTAGTATATGCGTCACCTACATGTTAGACATGTCTTTCCTAAGGACACAAGAACCGATGCTTTGAAATGTCCCCGTCAGAAACATGGAGGCCCTCACACCAGTCACTGCTGTAGGGTTGGAGCCTCCTTACAAAAGCATCAATTAGCAAACCCAGAGGATTCATGCGTACCCATATCCTGCCTGTACTTTGTCACTATTCACTTCCCTGTGTACCGCGCCCTGGATGCTCTCCCTCTTCACTTTCCTTTTCTCCTTTGGAAATTTTCAGTCCCTTCCGTATACATAAGATGAGTCCCTGGTTTCCCCATTCAGTTAACAGCTATTGAGAAAATAGGTGTAGTTTCACCCCTTTGTCTAGCATGGCGCTGTGCTCACCTCCGGCCGCCCATCGTCCAGCTCTTCCTAGACCTTTCCCTGGCTGTGTCTTGTGCTCAGCCCTGACTCTTCTGACTTCATCTATAGATGGCTGCCTCCTTATTGCCACTCAGTGTTCATATTTTCACTAAGGCCTCTCTGACTACTAAGGGCAGAACAAGTAGCCCCTCTCTTTAGCACTGCGCTATTTAAATTCCCTGCATGTGCTATTACTCCATAGCAGTTTCTTTATTAATAGATTTTCTGGTGTCTTAGTCCCTTTCCTCACTGCTGAGACACAACACCTGATACCTACCACTTGCAAGAGAAGAGGTTTATTTTGGCTCATCTCTTCATTCCATAGCCTGCAGGCTCCAAGGCCGGAAGTGTATGGTAAAAAGGTCTGAAAAAGAAAGGTGCTCATATTATGGCAGTCCGATGACAGAAAAGAGCCAAAGAGGGTGATATGCTTTTCCTAGTCACATCCCAGTGGCTCATATTCCCACCTCTTAATGTCATAGCCAGGTATGGAGGCATCAGTAGATTAATGAACCTATGAGTACAACAAACCCATTTATCGAGAATTTGGGGGATATGTGAGGTCTAAACTACAGCCCTGGGTTTGTTTCTGTCTAAGCAGTGATAGAAAGCAGGGAGTTTGTCCTGTGATGAGATATTAAAAGAATTTCTCAGATGAATGAAGGACAACTGTATACATTTCATGAGTGCTTGTCAAGGGTTCAAAGAACTTATAACTAGTTTCTACTTTTTTTCTAGCTCTATCCTTTAAAGGTTATTTAAGCAACTGCACCCCTCATTGCAAGTGAGGAAAGCCAGAAGTAGGATTTCTTAGGAACTTGAAATTGGGAACAATGAATCATGGCCAGTGTGCTCCTACTGCAAAGCAACTTACTGCTGGAACTGGCCAGCTAGATTCCTGGTTTTACCACCACTGTTAAAAGGCTAAATATCAGTCCTTTCTGCCACCTGTCTGCCTGCTTTCCCAGTCTACTTCTCAGGTCCTATCATTTTATTATTATTGCTTTCATTTATTTTATAAAGAACTGTGGATTTCTCTCTTCCTGTCTTTCACTGATAAGCCTTCTGCTAAATGAAATACAATGAGGCTATTGGCGCAAATTGCTGAGTAGATAATGTTGTCTGACACTGGGGTCAATGATGTTGTTTGCAGTGGGAAAGTAGTTAAATTTAAACAAAAGATTGTTCAAATTAGAGAACCTGCAAGTTATTGGCTGGGCACAAAGGGTAAAATTATAAATATGCTAATGTGTCTTGCTATCATAATATGACTTTGTTTTGAATAAAATATTGAAAAATTATAATTACATTAAATATCATAGGCATGGTCTTTTTCAAATGCATATCTGATGTTCGAGTGCATTTTGAACTTTTATGCCAACTACCAGTTAGAAGAGAAGAAAAAAACATACCATAAGTAAAACTGATTTTGCTATCATCACTGTTAGAGGGCTCTTTTTATTTGGGAATCTTCAAAGACTGAGCTGTTGAATTGAATTCATGATGAAAATCATTCTGAGGTCAGCATGAGGTTTTTTTTTATTTTTCTGTTCATTTTTTTTCATTTGATTGTGTTATAGAGTTCACATCCAAATTTACAAAGTAGGAAAAATCCCTTCCCTGTTTTGAAGGACTTCTCATGAGGATTGCATACCACAGTCAAATGGAAACACCTAGTGAAAAGCTCATGTTCCTCATTACATATGCATATTACTTACAAACTAACATTAATGATTAAATAAACTAATTTAATGGTCAAGTATGGAGAGTGCTCCTAACATAAAATGATTCATCTTTTCTGCCTAATGTGTAAAATTCCCAGCCTCTCAGATACACCACTTTTCATCATTTATTTCAAATACTGAGATTTAAAAGTCCTGTCTTGTTGTTTAAGTGTACTCCAAAAAAGGACAGAGAGGCTTGAATCAAGCAGCTCTTATTGGGATAACGCTGGGATTCACCTATGTCTTCTGCAGAAATTATTTTCACTTGGACCATCTGGAAATTTGTATAGAGGGTCAGTGAGGTCAAAGGTAGATAATATGGTGAATTTGTCAGGGGAGGCTCTTCAGAGAGGATGAACTTCACTTCCATCTGAAGGACAGGTAAGAGATAGACACACGGGAGACTGAGAGTGCGAGGAAGGGATGGGCTCCATCACCACAGTGACCACAGCCACCTCGACTGAGCACCCACCATATCGCATACACTGTACCTACACAGGTCAACTCATGTAATTCTCATAGTTACTTCTACTCCCAGCTTAAACTGGAGGACATTCTAAGCAGTCTTCTAAATAGTCGACTTGCACAAAGTCAAATAGTACTTGCCAGAGCAAAGATTTGACCCCAAGTCTCCTTCCAAAACCCTTCCTGGAACAAATGTCCCCATGAGGAATTATGAGCCCCATCAGCACTTATATAGAAAAAGTAAAACAAGAGTATATATAAGAGAAGATGTGAGGACAATCAGCTAAATGTTTCACTGGTTTATCGACATTTTCTCTGCTGATGTCCTCATGGCTCAATGTAATTTCCATTCAGAAACATGGTGGGGTTTTGCTTTCTGCTGTGTGAATAACATATTATCTCTTGGATCTAGGTAAGAAATAATGATCTAATTAAAGAAGATTATTCCAACTCATTTCTCTGAGTGTTAGCTAGTAATGGGTGTTCATTGTTCCCTTTTCAAGGAACTACCTTTGACCAAGAGCAACCTCTCCAGGGGTGACTCACAGCCAAGGAATCCTGGCACATTTGGAGACCCAAAGCCAGACCCCTTCTCTGGAAAATGGATCTCTGCAGTTTCTGACCCTCATTTCTGAGACTATGCCTTGTATTGCACTCTAGAAACAACAGCCTTGGTCAGGCCACTGAGATGACTTTGTCATTCCAAAGTCAATGACACATATCACAACCTCTGCCTGGTGCTCTGCTTCTAGGGACCCATCTGAGGGCTACACTAGGAACTTTTAGAACACAGAGATCCAGGAATCTAAACATAACTTAGTCTGCCAAGAGATCCTCAGTCTGTGTACTGACACCGTTGATTTTGATCCAAGCCTCATGTCAGAGATAAATCCACAGTATAAATAAATTAAGGAGAAGAATAAAAGATAGGTACTAGGAAATAGAGTTTTTGTGAAAAGGAAGGGAGTGGGAACCAAGAGATAGAAGGAGAAATGAGGTAAGGGAGATTAAGGGATGAAAAAACTAAGATATATTTTGTATATGCATCAATTCTTCATGATGAATGTAACCATTATGCATTCCAAACATGAACTAAAAGAAAGTCCATCCCTTAGTATCATGAGAAAACTCACTACAGAATCCCTCTTCCCAAAAGGCTCAGAATCGATCAAGAATAACCAAGATATTTCCCTAGGACAAAGCCAAACATGGACTTTCTAAATTCCTCCTTTTTCTGTCTCATCAATGATGAACTGAATTTCTCTCCCAGGTTTCCAGGATGGAGGAAAAGTAGAGGAAAGACTGGATCAAGAAAATGAATCAGTATTAAAAGGTAGTGTGTACCAACTCCCCAAGATGAATGCATCCATTGCATATCACAAGTATATATTAATAAATGTTTTAAAAATACCTACAGTTTAACTTGACCAAACTTGACTCAGACATCTCTGCTCCTGAGGTGCTGAGCTTTGTCTAACCCTTGAGCTTCAGCAGGCGGTAGAGTCCCTGCTGCCTGATGGCGCTCTAGAGAACCAGCTCACCCCAAAGGCAGCCCTAATCTGCTTACATGTGCCCTATTTATGGCACGCCTCATGCTACCGGCCCTCTGGCCTCAGCCCTTCCTGCCTAGAGCACTCTCTTGCCTGATTTTGAGACACATCAAGATGATAAAGGCAGCATTTTCTCCCTACCATAATCCATCACCTGTTTCAATAATCTCATTTAAATTATTTACTTCCCTGACTCTATGCTTATATTTCTTTTGAACCTAATGCTTTTAAAATGGATATACAGGAAAGAAACAGGGCTTTAGGAAATGGATTTACTAACGTGATGATTAGCTAGTTGAAGAGCTGTGATACTTTTTCCTAACCTTACTGAACCACCAAGAATATGAACAAAGATTTGTGAAAAGTTCAGAAGTTTTGATCCAGTAGGCCATACCTTATATCCAAAAATGCTGGGTCAAGTCAGACACAGCAGTGCATTTCTATAATCCCAGAAGGCCAAGAGGCTGAGGTAGTATGACTGCAAGTTGAGCCCAATCTGGATAATTCAATGACTTAGCAATGCCTTTTCTCAAAATAATAAATAAAAAGGAGTGGAAACATAGCTCAGGGTGAATGCCCTGAATTCAGTTCTTAGTGCTTAGTGCTTCAGTTCACATACACACACACACACACACACACACACATACATACATATATATATATACATATATATACATACATACATATATATATATATATATATATATATATATATATATATATATATATATATATATATATATATATGGAGAGAGAGAGAGACATATTTCCGACCTGGCTTTGTGCAATCAACTGAGTGAAGAAGACTGTGGATACAGTTTAAGGGAGACATTCCGCTTGGCTGGGCATGCAAGACAGAGGAGCCACTTCACCGATGTGCATAGTTTTCATGACCACTTTATTTCCCTTTTCTCTTTACTTTATCAGACCATTTCCTCTGATGTTCACTGCCTATAGTGAACACTAGTTGCCTTAGTTACTTTGTTGTTGAGACACAATAAATTGAAAGAGAAAAGGTTTAAAAAGAGAACACAGAACTTGAGGGGGAAAAGATTTATTTTAACTCATACTTTGTAGATGTTTCGGACCATAGTAGGCTGGCTCAAAGGCAAGACAGCGTGGGATACTGGCTTGGCAAAGGAGAGAGAGCTCAACATGGTGTAGCAGCAGGAAGCAGAGAGTAAGAGAGGTCAAGAGAGGATGGGGGAGAGAGAGAATGCTTCCAGGCCACACCCCCATTGACCCACCTCCTCCAGACAGGCTTGTCTCCCAGCATCACATTTAGCTATAAACTCATGAAGCCAAATGGACAGCAATCTGATCACCTCCCCAAAGTCCATTACAAGAGCATGAAATTTGGGGAGACATCTAAATGTGAACCGTAACACTAGGGCTTGATATTAACAAAATATGCCTAAGTAAATGGAAAGAACCATCTTTTTCAACACAGTACAGATTAGTATGCAGCCAGAAAAACAAATGACCTATAGAATTTCAAATAAATCTGGGTTTGTACAACCTTGGAAGAGTGAGAAAATTGTGGATCAGAGAAAGCACAGATATCAGAGGTGTTAGAAACTGTTGGCACAAAAGAGTGATTCTCAGGAGCCTAGTTCAAAGCTATCACAAAATCTAGCTCCCAAACAGTGATGCCAACCTACTTGCCCACAGTTGCCACTGAAGAACGTAACTTCTTCTACATCATATTCCATGTTCCATGTCCAATTCAAACCACAGATGTTAAGCAAAGTGATCTCACAAATGTAATTCCTTGGGTTCCAAATGCACCCATACAGATGAGCTTTTAGAAGACAAAGGGATCAGGTGAGATATGAATGGAAATATTTTACACATAAGTATAGTAAACCTTTGCCACATTTTTCCTCAAATATTCTCTTCTACTGCTTCTCTTCTTTCTCAATTAAAATCTCTAAAACATGGAGTCCATCAGATAAGTATCTCTGGTGGTGGGTAGCCCTCACTAAGACCCTGACTCTCATACTTCATTGTCAAGGTTGTGAAAGACAGGACAATACTCAGTATTCCTCCATGGCTCGTTGACTAAGAGTTAAACAGGTAACTGTGTAAAGACCATAGATTTCTTGCCAATCTAGCAAACTATCCCAAAATGAATATCTCTACTGCTACATGCACCAAGCAAACTCTGCATTCCTACCCAACAGCCATAGAGCCACCTTGCATATTTTCAAATCTTTTCAAGAAATCCTCTGCACTGGGAACTGGCTCTCTTTGGTGAGGAGCACTTACCCTGTGTTCCAAGATGGTCTCATTTAGGATGCTTAGGCATTGGTTTTAGGCCAGTGCTTTTAGGTATGTGGACCAAATGCAGTAAACTCCCTTAAAACAGAACTTCTAAAAATTTAAAAATACCTTTAGACATCCCTGCTTCCTGTTTTCTTTAGGCTAAACCAGAACAGGCTGAGCCAAGCATCTTCTACAGACAGGGCCTCATAATAGGACTAATAGTGGTAATTTACCAAAGGATTGATATTTCAGGCTACCCTGGTCACTCTTCTCTAAATGGATTATGATTTATCAATGTGGCTTCTGTTAAGTGGCCCAAGCATCGATCTTATTCTATTGCACATCCCTTTTTAATATGCAGAAGTCAAGCTATTGAATTGTAATGAACTTAGCATAACTAAACATTGCAGCTTTATACCTGGATATTTTGCCCAAACAAGAGCTCTCCAAATCTGTACATTAATGTAGACGTTTTGTTGTTTTCACAGCTGAATCTTCACAAGTAGCTCTGTTAAATTTCCTTTTATTGGCCTTGGTCCATCACTGTAATGTGTCAAGGTTATTGAAATGAAAAAGAAAAAGAAAGGTAAATGTGCAAGGCACAAGAAGAGGACTACAGGGGCTGGAGGGTTAGCTCAGTGGTTCTGGTGCCTGCCTCGCAAGCGCAAGGTCCTGAGTTTGATAACTGGTAACCACATACAATGCTGGGCATGGAGACTCACGCCCACCAACAATCAACACCGCATACCACAATCCCGGGCGTGGTGGCTCACGCCTGTAATCCCAGCACTCAGGAGACAGAGACAGGAGGATTGCTGAGTTCGCAGCGGCTTGCCTGGGCACCATAGTGAGCTCAGGGCCAGCCTGAACTACTAAGCGAGACCCTGTCTCAAAAAAAAAAAAAGAGGACTACATGGAAATCAAAATGAAATAAATGCAAAATGAAGAGGTCCCAAAATAAATGAGAAAGAATAATTTGTTTCAGGAGCATCTCATATAAAAATAAATAATAGGCCAGAGTTGGAATTTCCTTTTGTCTTTGTTCAGGGGTAAGGGAGACAACATCTACATTCAAATATTCATTGTTAAAGGCAAAATATCATTTATCAGAAACACACTACACTAAAAGCAAAATATCTCTCCACAAACCCATTTGTCTCTTTCATGTCTCCAATATGGATTTTTCAGTACCTTTAGATATGCCAGTCAAGCGGAAGGGAATATAAAAATAAACTAAACTTAACTGTGTTCTCTGTTCCATATTAAACACTAAAACTGAATTATGTGTCCACATATTCCAAGCTCACCTATAATCACTTTTATTTATGACATACATCTAAGAAAGGAGTCCAAAATACATAAAATACTCTAAAAGAATTAAATAGGCTAAAATTATTAGCTTTACATCATTATTATCACTATAAATTTTTATATTTATATTTTAAAATTTCATATGTCTAAGGGAATTTTCTATATAATTAAAGTCCCTACTAATAAAATCACAAGAAAAAAATCATCCTGCCCAGACTTCCTGACAAGCACAATTTGAATAAGTAATGAAACATCACTTATAATATATTAATAGTGCACCCCCCTTGGGCCGGAGGGTTAGCTCAGTGGTTCTGGCGCCTGCCTCGCAAGCGCAAGGTCCTGAGTTCAATCCCCGGTAACCACATAAAATGTTGGGCGTGGTGACTCACGCCCACCAGCAATCAATACAACATACCACAGTGCCGGGTGTGGTGGCTCACGCCTGTAATCCCAGCACTTGGGAGGCAGAGACAGGAGGATTGCTGAGTTCGAGGCTCGCCTGGGCTACATAGTGAGCTCAGAGCCAGCCTGAACTACAAAGCGAGACCCTGTCTCAAAAAAAAAAAAAAAATAGTGCACCCCATGGCACTTGGAGAAACTGCCCCATGATCAGTTATTGGGAACTAAAAACAGAATCTGGGTTTGCTTTTCTTCATTGTCAGATTATTTTTCTTACCAGTTTGTTAATTCATTTGACTTTTTAAGTGGTATTAACTTATAGTTTCCAATTTTCCTCTAACAGAAGAAAATTAAGAGTAGATCATTTCAAGCTCTTTAGTTTTAATTTCTGATAGTATCAGAGATTTTCCCTGAAATAGATACTGACAACTATCATATCCATCCTGAAAATTCAACCTATAGAATTTATCATTTAATTTTGTCAAATATCAGGGTACTCAGCAACATCACCGATAAATTCACTACCTCATAAGATTATCATTTATGGGCAGAATATGTGTGCTTATTGAGTGCTGATCAGTTGTGAGAGAAACATCTAAGTACTATGAAATTTAGGTCAAAATGATCATTGTAACACCAATGCCTAATTTTTTTTTTTTTGAGACAGAGTCTCACTTTGTAGTTCAGGCTGGCCCTGAGCTCACTATGGAGCCCAGGCAAGCCTCAAACTCAGCAATCCTCCTGCCTCTGCCTCCCGAGTGTTGGGATTACAGGCATGAGCCACCACGCCCCACCCAATGCCTAATTTTTAAGACGTTTTAAATTAGAAAACTTGTGGAATCAATCAGTGGTATTTTGAAATTAACAAACATTTTTAGTAAATTTTCTATTTTAATAAATATATTAAATACTGCTTTCCCTATAAAATATTAATCAAATGAGTTTTTAAATACATTTATCCAGAACAGGCATTTCTATTTTGGTTTATGAGAATTAGTTCTCATTCAGCTTCTCACATGAAAGCATCATGATGTAGAAAAGAAATGGATTTTACCTTGAAGAAACAAGACAGGTAAACTTGTATCATTTAATGAAATTTGCTGTTGTTTGATGCAGTTTTATCTTTGATTCAAAATATATCTTGGTAGGTCTCGTTATCTGATCAAAGTATATCTTGACTAATTTCCTGTTAGTCCCTTTGACAGAGCAAATTCCTTTGCTTGTTCTTCTAGAAATAAAGGCCTTCCTTTGCTAAGGAATAGTTGGTGTTCATTGGTTTTATGGTCTTTGTTTTCAGGAACTTTAACTGCAGTCAATGTTCCTCCTCTTTTTTGCTGATACTCACTAAACCTATCTAGACAACTATGTAGATTATTTTTCTTTCTCCCTTTCATGGGCCCCTTTCCTAAAGCTATGAACTTTGGTCCACAAGGTTACCTTCCAAACAAAGAGAAGGGCCATTGCTCAGTCAAAAGTCTGAAAAAAACCTGCACTGAAGTGACACACAAAAATTACACATATGAGACAATATAGTTTCAAAGACCAGCAAGTCTCAATTTGGAATATAAGGATCATATTTTCATCTCTAACCTTCAAGAGCTATGGTTAATGTGAATTAACCATATGAAAAAATCTAAGGGTCCTTATCTATGAAATGAAACATTGAAATAAGTTCTGTCAAATATTGCTTCCAGCTGCAAAACTATATCAACTTAACCTTTACAATGACACTTCATTCTTAGGTTAGACATGGCCATGGATGTGCCACAGGATGGAACAGTCAGGCTTAGTGCTCTGCCACCATGCTTAAGAATATCTGGCAACAAAATAGACATTTGATTAAACAAAAGAATGGTGAAAGAAGTTTGAGGGAAAATGAAGGAATATTGTAATGTGGGTAATGAGTATTATAATGTAGGTTATATTATAATCTGCCATTATTTTGTGAGAAATATTGATTTTATTTATGTCCTTGTTGAATAAAGACAAGTGATTAAAAACAAAATTGCAGATAGGAAATTTTGCAACACACAGACTACACACAAGAAAACAGAACCCATTCAAATAGTCTTATTTCATGAAAAGAACACATAAATGAACCCTATTATATTGTCAGTGGCAATGTAAACTAATCTAACCACTGTGGAAATCAGATGAAGACTCCTCAAAAATCTAAAAATAAGCTGGGCATGGTGGCTCACACCTGTAATCCCAGCACTCGGGAGGCAGAGACAGGAGGATTGCTGAGTTCCAGGCTTGCCTGGGCTACATAGTGAGCTCAGGGCCAGCCTGAACTACAAAGCGAGACCCTGTCTCAAAAAAAAAAATCTAAAAATAAAAATTCCGCCAGGCATGGAGGCTCATGCCTATAATCCCAGCACTCGGGAAGCAGAGACAGGAGGATTGCTGAGTTCGAGGCTTGCCTGGGCTACATAGTGAACTCAGGGCCAGCCTGAACTACAAAGAGAGACCCTGTCTCAAAAAAAAAAAAAAATTTGACCCAGGACTTGCCCTTCCTCAGTATCTTCATGAAAGAATTCAAGACATTGGCTGGAGATTTAGCTCAATGGTTCCGGTGCCTGCCTCCCAAGCATAAGGTCCTGAGTTCGATCCCAGTAACCACATACAATGATATGATATAGGATGTGGTGACTCACACCCACCAGCAATGAGTACCACACCCACAATGCTGGGCATGGTGGCTCACGCCTGTAATCCCAGCACTCAGGAGGCAAAGGAAGGAGGATTGCTGAGTTTGAGGCTTGCCTGGGCTACATAGTGAGCTCAGGGCCAGCCTGAACTACTAAGCGAGACCCTGTCTCAAAAAAAAAAAAAAAAGAAAAGAAAAGAATTCAAGACATCGTAATACAGTATCTACGCATACTCATAACTATGGCAGCACAATTCAAAAAGGACAAAGAAATGCAGGAAAAAGCAAGGAAGGGGAGACAAAGAGGATGAAAAGTGAAGTTAAGGTATATTATGTACATGTACCAATGCTCCATAAGGAATGTGAAGATTATGTATCATAAACATGTAATAATAAAAAATTTAAATTGAGAAAAAAGAAAGGGATGTAAATGATCTTTATGATGACTTAATGCATTAGCAAGGATAAGCTAAAGTTGTTTATTCTATTCATAAAGAAATAAGTTTTAAAACACTATAACTTCCTGTAGGAATTATCAATATTTTTCAATGTAAATAATGTTTATCCCTGGAGGGAGCCTAATAGGGATCAAGAAACACTTTCAAAACTTTAGTACCAAGAAAAGGTTCTGCTCCTCAGCATTGAAGGGAAAGGAGCCCTATGTAACAGAAAGAGTGAGATTTTGTACCAGTTCTGTGTCATGGAACTCTGATCATCATTCTTTCCCTTCAGGAAGGACCTGAACCTTGCACTGCCAGGCAGGTACAGTGTCACTGAGCTACATCCCCACCCATTCTTTTCTTCCTAAAAGGTAATTTATAGTATCTGCATTTCTTACTCAATATTATGAGATAAATGCACAACTTTTATATATTAAGTATTTAAAGGTGAGTGACAAAAATCAACTGTAATAAATGTTGCATCGTCTGTATAATTGTCTAGCTGGTTTCTTATACATTTTCCTAACCAACTCTATTTTACTGTGTTTTGGCTCAATTTTTATTCTATACCAAGACAAATGGCCCAAACATTTCTAATCACTACCTCCTCCTAAAATAATTGCTGTAAGACACAGCCATTACCTACAGAAGCTCCATAGATGTCCATTATTAATGATTAAGTGGTTGTGTTAGACTCATGAGAATGCTACACCCATCCAATACTTGTACATGAATGTTGAAAACAGATTTATCTGTAACAGAAAAAGATATGAAGGAGTTTCAACCTTTGTCAAGAGAGGAATGACTAAACAAATAGTGATATATATGTACAACAAAAAACTACTCACCAGTAAAGATTTTTGCAGATCCACTTGAACAGAACTACCCTTGGGCAGAAGTCTAAGGTTGGGATTGGAACCTATAGCTACTTCAGGGTGCTGTTGGACATCTCTCCCAGGATCTGTATGGAGCATACTTACCTCTTCTCATACCTGCTACAGTGCAAGGATGGCACCACAGCAGTACAGATTTGTGGAGATCTCCAGGGTCTGAGCCCATTACACCCCTATCCGCCTCCTTCCACAAGGAATCTCAGGAGGTTATTAGCTTAAGGGGTAAATCCTTCTTCACAGCCTGACCCAGAAATTTCAATGTCAAGAACAAGGATGATGGTTTTAGTCAGTCATAATTTATCTACAAGTCAATTATTGTGAAAGTGTAATTTTGTGTATTCTGCAGTGCATAGTATTAGCCTTTGTATATCTATTTGATTTGGTATAGATCTGAATGCAGTTTCTCTTATTAATTAGCTTTATTTTAAATTGCATCTAAAATTGTTTTTAATAATGAATAAACACTCTGATTTAAATAAAACATAATTAAAATTTAGCCCAGAGATGCCAGAGGAAGCCATCACAAAGGATCTGAAAGAATTGACTATATTTTACATTTGACAGTAGAACTAAGTCTTAAACAAACAAGATGATTAGGGTGGCAATTAAAAATGTAAATGTCATAAACCCTAACAACGTCACAATGAAACAATTAACAAAACTAGTAGAGGGAGAAAACACGAGAAGTAAACAGTAGTATGT
The DNA here is from genome assembly GCA_004025085.1 of Thryonomys swinderianus. Classification (NCBI taxonomy): domain Eukaryota; kingdom Metazoa; phylum Chordata; class Mammalia; order Rodentia; family Thryonomyidae; genus Thryonomys; species Thryonomys swinderianus. The sequence continues at coordinate 689 of PVIC010031511.1, read as the reverse complement.
TCTAAGGGCTCCCAGAACAAAAGAACCACAGATCAGCTGGTTTAAACCAGAGAAATTTATGATCTCACGATTCTGGAGGTTGAAATTTCAGATCAAAAAGTCAGTAAGGTGGATCCTTTTGAGGCTGGGAAAAAGAATCTGTTGCAACCGTTCTCTTTGGGCAGATAGCAGCTCTCTCCCACATGCCTTTCCATCTCTTTCCCTTCACGAGTGCCTTATTTTTGAGGACTTCCCCCAATTTTTTATGTCATTTTTTATTGAATTCTTTATTGGTACATTTTATATACAGCTCAAAATCACACTCAACACTGGGGAATTTGCACCAGTATATGACAGAAGTTAATTCTCATCTTTACCCATATCCCTATCCACCCACAACCTCCCACCCCTTATATACATGCTGTTTCTTTTTCTTTCCAAATCATATTTATTCTTTCCCCTCAGTACATTCCCCCACCACATTCCCTTTGAATATTTCCTATTTTACAAAATCTATCATACACTCTAGAACTCATTTTACATCTACAGGTTCTCATACCAGAGAAAAGAAACGGTATTTACATATCTCTGATCTATTTATTTCACTTATTAGCATGTCCTCAGGTGTATCCATTTGCACATAAATGTATGAAACTTGTCATTCTGTATGGCAGAGTAACACTCTGTTTTATTTTTTTAAAAAAAGGCCA
>PVIC010031510.1:0-21261 GCA_004025085.1 Thryonomys swinderianus | reverse complement strand
AATGAAGTAATCAGTTGAATATATGCTTTATCAAATCAGACATTCATTTTGTATACAATCTAAACTTTCATAGAAGTGAACAGAAAATTTTATATAATAAAATTTTTCAGTGTGAAAGTCTTATTTAGTTTAAATCAAAGATCCTTTAGAATTTAGATTTTTATTTTTATAACTTATTATTTACTATTACACAAAAACATGAACAATAGCATATTAGAGTAACATGTTATGTCTAACTAAACATAAATTGAATATGTTCTAATACCAAAAAAGAGTACAAAAATTTCCAGAATATTTAAGTAATCTTTATTTTTTATGATTTTCAATTTTATTTGGTAATGTTCTTGATACAGTTGTTGAGTTAACTTTTAAAAGGCAAAAGGTATGTTTTTTAGTGGAAATTAGTAATAACAAATAACATAAGCAAAATTTCATGTTACAATTTTTAAATGTCTACTTAAAACTATTTCTCATGCCTAGTTTAATTTCCATTTTTTAAAAGTTTATTGAGCATTATCTATTTTCATATAGCTCATTACCAGTTAATCAGGGCTCATTTTAGATATCTATAAATCCCATCATAGGGAATACAGTTGAAAAATGATTTTCTGCAGATGAACATAACTTAACCTCTTTAATATTCTAAAATCATCCTTGGCTCAATTAAGTTACTGCTGAAAGACTGACTCTGGAATTATCTGAGCAAATGAAAGTGGAAAAGGAGTACAGCGTAGTATCTTCTCATTATGGAACCAAGCAAGAAGACTTAGTGTTGAAGGAAATAGTGGAATATAGCTCAGCAAATATAGATTACTATGAAATACAGAGAGAATGGGAAACAATAACATGAAAGAAATTAATGGATAAAATAAACTTATGCAAATGGGTAAGCATATGATCTGGTAATCAAATCACACTTCTGGGTAAAAATCCAAAGGCTACGGGGGCCGGAGGGTTAGCTCAGTGGTTCCGGCGCCTGCCTCACAAGCGCAAGGTCCTGAGTTCGATCCCCGGTAACCACATATAATGCTGGGCGTGCAGACACGCCCACCAACAATCAACACCGCATACCATAATGCCGGATGTGGTGGCTCACGCCTGTCATCCCAGCACTCGGGAGGCAGAGACAGGAGGATTGCTGAGTTCGCGGCGGCTTGCCTGGGCACCATAGTGAGCTCAGGGCCAGTCTGAACTACAAAGTGAGACCCTGTCTCCAAAAAGCAAAAAAAACAAAAAACAAAAAAAAATCCAAAGGCTACGGAATCGGTATATTAAAGAGATTATCACACCCTTGTATTTACTTCAACACCACTCACACTATTCAAGATATGGAATTGGTCTACATGTGCATCAACAAATGCACAAATAAAGAAAATGTGGTGCATGTACAAAGTGGAATTCTACTGAGCCTTTAAAAAGAAGGGAAGCCTGTCATTTAAAACAACTTGGAGGGCCACGAAAGGCTTTAGGCTGCAGAAAGTAAGGCAGGCACAGAAAGACAAAATTCTACATGACCTCCTTTGCATCTGGAAACTTAGAAAAGTGGGTTTCACACAACTAGAGAGTAGAATGGTGGCTTCCAGTGTTTAGGGGGTGAAAGACTAAGGATATGTTGGTGAAAAAATGTAAAATTTCAATTGGAGAGGAGAAATAAGTTCAAGAGCTCTATTGTAGGACAGTAATTATATTTAGTAACAACATAGTATATCTGTGAAAAATGTTCAGGGATTTTAAGTGTCCTAGAACAAAAATGATGTTATGAAGTAATGCATTTTAATTAGCTTGATTTACTCATTCCAATGAAAATATTTGAAAGCATATTTTTGATCAGTGATAAATATATACAGTGATATTCGCATACATGACAAATACATAAAAGTTCATCAATTAAGAAATAAAAAAATTAAAAAGGTGATACCATCAAGAGTCTTTCATCACTAATTCTTGTTGAAATATATTAAATTTTAAAATATTTTTAATTTCCACTTTTTCTAGGTGTTGGAATCAGAATGGAATTATGTTCATACTATTCCCACTTGAGTTGGATATTGTGCCTGTTAACCAGGCAGAAATTATGGAATGAGTATTCAACTTGAAATAAGAAATTAAGGGCTGGAGGGTTAACTCAGTGGTTCTGGCACCTGCCTTGCAAGGGCAAGGTCCTGAGTTCGATCCCCAGAAACCACATACAATGCAGGGTGTGGAGACTCATGCCCACCAGCCATCAATACCACATACCACAGTGCCGGGTGTGGTGGCTCATGCCTGTCATCCCAGCACTCGGGAGGCAGAGGCAGGAGGATTGCTGAGTTCGAGGCTTGCCTGGGCTACATAGTGAGCTCAGGGTCAGCCTGAACTACAAAGCAAGACCCTGTCTCAAAAAAAAAGAAGTTAAACTATGCCTATGACAGTCACTGGCTATTGTGACTTTATGGACATCATTCAATACCACAAAAGTCTGAAGTTTCATTGTAGAACACTAATTCATATAGTAGTATTTCTTCTACTTATCTTCTCTGACCTAACTTTTCATAAGAAAAGTTAATTCATAAGAAAAGTTAGCAATAAAGTACACCTTTGCACACATATAAAGCATTGCAATGAGCACCTCCATTACTGAGAGAAAGGAAAGGATAAATGAATGGATCAAGAAGAACAGTGTCGGCACAACACAATTTCTGGTAAAAATCCACTGTAATAAAGGCAGCATTCCTTCGCACGCAAAGCCTGGAGCTTACGCTGTTCTCCTCCTGTGACCCCGCTTGCTTGCCTCCTCCAACGCGGGAGGCCGGAAATGCAGTTGCTCAACAAAACGAAGGCATCGCCGTGTCTTTTGCAATGATCCCTGTGATGGGAGCCCAGGTAAACTCCATTCGCCTGGTGCCAAAACCTTCAGCTTATTCAAAGGTCTCAAATCTCAAATATTTCCCTATCTATAAAGAGTTGTGTTCATCAGTTTCCCTGCAGGAAGTAGCCAGGAAGGCAAAGGCACTCCAAAGCACTTAAGAGCTGAAATAAGGCTCAGCTCTTCCATTTACTAGGTAAAACAGCAAACTTAAGAAATAACCTTTGCACAATCTCTGTTTTCCATTGTTTTGTTTTTACCATCAAATGTTTTCTTTCCCTTCTCTGCTTCTCCCCGCCCTCTCTCTTCCATTTTGCCTTTGAACATTTCCTTCCTATTTCACAAAATCCACCATGCATAACCTTTCCAGGCCAATTTTGTGTTAGGCTTCAGTCTGTGCTTTTCTCCCCTTGTGTCAGAAAGGCAACAGCAGCTGCCTTTCTGAGCTTCGTGTGGCTTAACTTGGCCCTCCAGGGTGAAGGCCTTGACCAACTACAAGGAGCCCAACAAACACTGAATTCCACCACGGCTTCTGTGGGACACAGCACGCGGCTCCGGCCTTCGGAGCCGCCCCACCAGCAGTCCGATAAGGCTGCCCCACGCTCTGCCCTGCCCAGACAAGCTGGTTGAGTCATTACTTTTATGTCCACAAAACGATCATGATAACTATAAGATCACTGCTATACCTTTGTTGTCATGTTCCCTCTTAAAGTACTTATTCTAATATATTACAAGTCAGAGGCATAAATGTAATCTATAAATAAACAAGTCATGACATCTTGAGAACAGATTTTAAAACATATTAATGACTACATATTACAACAGATGTCAAGTTCATAAATTCCCTATTTAGGCCACCGATGAACATCTGAAACCCTACCTTCAATCACATATAAATATTAACATTTTTATCACGTATTAGTCTTCCTAGTTTTTAATGATGACTACGTGGGCTCCAAAATTCAGAGGTTTCCTTAATATTGCATTATTAAAACTTGACATTTATTAAGAACCAAATTTAAAGCTCTGAAATGTGATGTGAAGGGACTTGACCTAAAGATACAGCTTACTATAGCTTACATCTGCTCATTCAGATGAAAGTTTTCTCCAAAGAATTGCTACAGCAATCTCCTGGAACCCCAACTTATTAGGAACAGGGCTTTTGATGTAAAATAACCAGTTATGTTGATGTACTTCAAGCAACATGGTTTAACATGTAGAAATAAAATGTCTAGGCTGAAAATACTCAGAAAAACAAGTGGCAATTTTTGAGGTTCCTCTAGATTCACTATTAAAATTAGAAAACTACTCTTCTTAAAGAATATATCTCTCTTGGGCTGGAGATTTAGCTCAGTGGTTCCGGCGCCTGCCTTGCAAGCCCAAGGTCCTGAGTTCGATCCCCGGAAACCACATACAATGCTGGGCATGGAGACTCACACCCACCAGCCATCAATACCACAAACCACAGTGCCAGACGTGGTAGCTCATGCCTGTCATCCCAGCACTCGGGAGGCAGAGGCAGGAGGATTGCTGAGTTCCAGGCTTGCCTGGGCTACAGAGTGAGCTCAGGGCCAGCCTGAACTACAAAGCGAGATCCTGTCTCAAAAAAAAAAAAAAAAGAATATATCTCTCTCACATACACATTCTAACCACAGGCAAGAAGAGATGCTTACCCTTTGCTTCTGTACTGGAAGTAAAGAAGGTTTTAAAAAACCAACATTAATGCAGGTTGGCAGGAAAAAGAAGGATACATCAGCACAAGGTGAATTCCCCAAGGAAGTAAGATGTACTTATAATAAGAAAGAAAAAGTCTTATCTAGATTTCCAAATTTTCCACCAATAACTGGTGAAGTACAGCAAACACATCAAAAGTTGAGCGAACATCATTCTTGATATGAGAGGAAAAAGTGAAATAGAACACTGAACAATTATAGCATAAATTTTCTCCTTTTCTCTTATTGTTACCCTATTTTAAAATTATCCTCCATATTTCCTAAAGTAATGTCATAGCTGAGAATATTTGATTTGTTTTAAATATCAAATTTTAAGTGACTAGTAGTCTCAGATGATTATTTCCCATGAAATTGTAAAATCTTACAGAAGGGAACAGCACAATTAATTCCTTAATATTAAAATTTTGCTCCTTAATGTAATGTTCATGGCTGGGAAACACGTTATGAGCCGTGGGAATGCCATCCTCCTGCTTACTAGGAGTGTGATCGTGCACAAGTCACTCGGCCATCTGTGAGCGTGCGTCCTGCAGCCCCTCACGGAGGGGTGAAGATGAGACGTCGGAGCTGAATACATTTTCTAGCACACAAAAGCCCCTCGGTAAAGGCTGGCTCCTTTGTACCTCACAGTGGAGAGAATGAGAAACGGGAGAAATGGAGCATCTTTGGGGAAAGCTCACTGGCAGTCTATCCACCAGCTGCCCATTCCTTACCGCGGATTCACACCCTCGACCCGCCTTTGCGACGAGGCTCGGGGGACAGCTGTGCGGCCCGAGAGCCGCGTATGTAAGGCGCCTCCCACGGTGCCCGGTGGAAGGTAAAGGCTCTGCAAGTCATATCTTTGTGCTCTTAAAACAAGCTGTATGCGACTTTGGCGTTCTGCTGAGAAGTATTTGAAGTACACCTCTTTTTCTACACCCAGAATTTCCATTCATATCAGAAAAAAAAAAAAAAAAGCCATACAAGAAAGAAGTGAGATGGCTGGAGGGTTAGCTCAGTGGTTCCGGCGCCTGCCTCGCAAGCGCAAGGTCCTGAGTTCGATCCCCGGTAACCACATACAATGCTGGGCGTGGAGACTCACGCCCACCAGCAATCAATACCGCATACCACAGTGCCAGGCGTGGTGGCTCACGCCTGTCATTCCAGCACTCGGGAGGCAGAGACAGGAGGATTGCTGAGTTCGCGGCGGCTTGCCTGGGCTACATAGTGAGCTCAGGGCCAGCCTGAACTACAAAGCGAGACCCTGTCTCAAAAAAAAAAAAAAAGAAAGAAAGAAAGAAGTGACTGACGACTGATGAGAAAATTATGTAGACTGACTACTCACATCATTTCTTTCTCTTTTCTTTCTGTTTTCCTTCTCCGGAAAATACAGTGGGAGTGTGAAAGTATCATTAGTAATAAAAACAAATTTTATTGTAACCGCCTCCCCATGACATGTTAACCACAAAGAGCCTTGCCTGATGAGTCAAAGGTACTCTGAAAAAAGTCACAAATTCATTTTAGCTCTACATATTTCTTCCTGGTATTTTAGGTCATATGCCAGATGGCAGAAAACACACATAATGACTTTTCCTGCATGTGCCAACATATGCTGCTGAATTGCCTACACAGGAAAAACTTGCTCACTGCAAGTCTCCCTGGAAGTATTTCAAACAAAGCACATCCATTAACATTTGTTTATTGTGCCACTATGAGTATATGACAGTTTTTATTTCTTTCCCAAATACTCAGGCAACAGTTGAGCTTATACTGAATTTGTCACATGAAGGGCCCATGTTTCTGGATGTATTTAAAATGGTTTTTCATTTCAAGTATTCTTATCAAATATCTCCAACCTCCACAAGCATCATATTTTATGATCATGTACCAAAAAAATCACAGAAGATAGATATTACAGATAAAAGAAATACAAGATATTATATACTGTGAGTAGTTAATATTTACTGACCTAGATAAATTAAGACGTTGAATACAAAATTTTGCCTTAAGTTTAAACATATACCATATGAATTCCCTATTTATTTCAAAGCATACAAAGCAAAAATTCTTGCTTATCTCCACAAACATTAAAGCATATTTAATCTTCTTAAAGTAACTTATCCCCGTATGTTACGTAGTGGCTTGCAATGCACACCATTCTCTGTGTAGGTAACTTGAGTGCATTATTCCCTTACTTGAGGAACAGTTTGGGGAGCAAAGAATTATGAAAGAAAAAAAGGTTCTAGTACATAAACAACACCTTTGTAATAACTGAAATAAGACTGAATAGTCTTATTTGATGTTTTATATCAAAATGCCTTCACTACATGCATGAGCCTTTACTACGTCTGTGGTTTTTAGGTGTGTTCTAGTCACATGGAGAAATGAGGCAGTTCCCAAACACTAAGTTTCTAAACACTTACAAAAGGTGTCTTCCAACAACAGCACACCACAGAACTTGTCTCAAAAGCTAACATGGGGCAGTACTATAAAATGGTTCAATGGAATTTGAAAATTAGCAAGTTATTAAGGAATTTAAGAACATATAGGTATAAATATCTAACATTTGAGTTATATTATTGTAAATACCATGTCATCCTCATAGTGGCAAAAAAAGTAGCTAGGCAAAAGGAAACTTTCAGTTAACCATGGTCACATATTATTGTAAAATTAAGCATACTTATAACTTGTGTAGAAAATATTTTTTAATTGAATTCTTTATTGGTACAATTTATATACATCTCAATTGTGTAGAAAATATTTTGACTATTCCAGAAAAGTGCCATCTTAGGTGTCATAATATTTCATACAAACTACATCTATAGACCCAGTGTGTTCATTTTTTTGAAACATTTTGGTTTATCTTATATATGTGTCATTTATTGTTTAATTTATTCTAAGTTGCCATTGTTTATAATCTCCTTGAGAAGGCAGCTTTAAAATCATAAATAAATGTGTGTATCCTTTTGTTCAGAGAAATTAAGCATGGAAGGTGAGCAGTTTTGATGTGGAAATTTGGAAAGTCAGAAAATCACACAGAGAAGCAGGAGACAAGGCACAGGCTCAGGTGGCACAGAGGGAAAGGTGAGATCTGAACTGATGTCAGCTGGTCCTTGAATGGCCATTTTGAATAATTACATGTGAAGTGTTTGAGGGAGTTAGAATAAATTGCTACTGCTGAATACTAGGCTGGAGACATTAATGTATCATTTGTCACTAGAAATATACCAGGCCATGATTAATGGAGAAAAATGTTTTATGCCATAGTCACAAAAAATGATGAAGAGAAAAATACTTACTAGGCGAATAAACAGAGCAACTTATTAGGCACTTAAGTGTACATCTTACATACGCCAACATAGAAGTCTTAGCCAATAAAACCATTCTGCAAAAATAAACTTAATAGAAAACTTTTCAAAATTCATAAAAATTTACTAATATCATGGGGCCAGAGATTTAGCTCAGTGGTTCTAGCACCTGCCTTGCAAATGCAAAGTCCTGAGTTCAATCCTGGTAACCATATACAATGCTGGGTGTGGTGACTCACGCCCACCAGCAATCAATACCACATACCAAAATGCCAGGCGTGGCAGCTCACACCTGTAATCCCAGCACTCGGGAGGCAGAGACAGGAGGATCAAGGCTGAGTTCAAGGCTTGCCTGGGCTACATAGTGAGCTCAGGGCCAGCCTGAACTACAAAGTGAGACCCTGTCAAAAAAAAAAAAAAACTTACTAATATCAGAATCTCACTAAAAGAATAAGCAACAGAAGAAAAATAATCCCATATAGATGGCCAGGTATTTAAGAAAGAAGAATAAGAAATAAATGTGAATATATATTGGTAAGCCTAAAGGATAACAGTTATATAAAACAGTAAAAGTTTGGTGTCACTAAACACAAACCTTCATATACAACCCTCTCCCAAACACAAACATATGAAAATATTCTCAAACCTTAACAAACATGAAGAAGTAAGAATCTGCACACATACATATGAAAATATTCTCAAACCTTAACAGACATGAAGAAGTAAGAATTTGCATACAGGTTCTAAGACTGAACATATACTTTTTACAATCTAGTCATTCAGTTCTACAATAACCAATTCTAGTCTACTCATGTAAAACTGTCAGTAGGAAGAACCATCTGAATATGAGGCATTTCATGTGGGTCAAAGATAACACAGACAAATTCTTATGGCAAAATTACTTATAAGGCAGGAGGATTGCTGAGTTCAAGGCTTGCCTGGGCTGCACAGTGAGCTCAGGGCCAGCCTGAACTATAAAATGAGACCCTGTTGGAAAAAAAAAATTACTTATAAGGGCTTCAAACTAAAAACATTCCAACTATCAAGAATGAAATTGTCAATAATGATATACTAATACAATTTCATGCAGCAATTAACTTTGGTACACAAAATATTGATGGATTAATTAAACCTAAATTCAATTGAAAGACCAAATACTACATAATGCATGAATTGATTTACATATGCAAGACTTGTCAATCAGGTATTAGGATAAGTGATTAGCATTTTTTAGTGTGTGTGTGTGTGTGTGTGTTAGTTATTGAGGACTCAACACAGGGCCTTCACAGTGAGCTACATTCCCAGACCTTTCTATTTTCATTTCATCTTGTGACAGGATCTTACTGAGTGCCCACGGTAGGCAAGACTGAGCTTGAGATCTGCTTGCCTCAGCTTCCCAGAGTGTTGGGACTATAGGTATCAACCATGATACTCAACTACAAGTGGTTAGTTTTAGGGAGAATACTACAATAATTACAAGGAGGTATAAAGAGGATGCCTAGTCTCCAAAATATTTATATTTCCTTTTCTTTTGCATTACTGGAGTTGAAACTAGAGCCTTAGGATTGAGCTACAATCTAGACTTTTTGATCCGCTTTTTATTTTGAGAGAAAGTCTCACTAAGTCTCTTGATAACTCACAAATTTGTACATTTGAATGTCTCTTTTTTGTATGTTTTTATTTCCATCAAAAGAAGAAATAAACATAAGTCCACACAATAGTAGAAATGAATCGTGTTATGCTAGAAATTGCTAAAAAATAAAAGGCAGAAAAAATTGTCCAAGAAAATCAAAAGCACAATGACTAGTGTTTATATTAGTGAGCTTTGCTCTTACTAAAACATTAACCAACACTCTGAACTTAAAGGGGGAGAAGTTTAGTTGGCCTCACATCCATAGGAGATCAAGTCCATGGCTGGCTGGTGCTAAACACCCTGGCAGAGAGTGTGGTGAGACGAGGGTCCCCAGCAGCCCGGAAGCAGAGTAGGAGACAGCACTGGAGAAGGGAGGAGGGCCAGACGTAGCACCCAGGGCCAAGCGCCATGACACCCCAGGGACGCCCACGGGTGCGCCTCACCCGTTCCCTAAGGGACTCCCAAGCCAGTCCAGTTGGCAAAACGAAGCTGACACCACGTGGGGCCTGTGAAAGGCAGTCAGGAATAAACCGGTGACGTTCCCCGGGCCCCGGCTGGGACAGTGTGAATCACAACTACTTGGTATCCAATAACCACTGGAGGAAAACTCACAATAACGAAAGTGTATCAAGTTCTCCTACAGTCAGCGCTGGTGGGGTAATGGAGCGGAGGGAAACCACCCTCCGTTGTAGGTTGTAAACTACGATAACCTCCCTGGAATCCGTGTGGAAATTTCTTAGAAAACTAAAATTAGAAATTCCAGTTTAGGGCCGGAGGGTTAGCTCAGTGGTTCCAGCACCTGCCTCGCAAGCACAAGGTCCTGAGTTCAATCCCTGGTAACCATGTACAATGCTGGGCATGGTAACTCACGCCCACCAGCCATCAATACCACACACCACAGTGCGGGGCATGGTGGCTCATGCCTGTCATCCTAGCACTTAGGAGGCAGAGGCAGGAGGATTGCTGAGTTTGAGGCTTGCCTGGGCTACATAGTGAGCTCAGGGCCAGCCTGAACTACAAAGTGAGACCCTGTCTCAAAAAAAAAAACAGAACAAGAACCAATCTCTGCATGTAGGCGTTTTTCAAATCTCTGCTCATATGACTTACTAAATCTAAAGTCAAAATTTGCATATGGAAGTTACTGTGCAAGAATGCAGATAGATAAGAGTCCTGAATTGATGGGGGACAGTTATTCAAAACACTACATATCCTAAAGGAGTAATTCAGAATTGTAAGAATGGTATAGGAAATTATATGTGAATTTTATTCAACATTAATTACTGAGCAACTGACAACTCAACAACTAACGATTTTTACCAATCATTAATTCTTTCATTTAAGTACTTCTATTTCTATAAAACCACCTGAAATTCTATCATCTTTGGTAATCCAACATATACTATATTTCAGATTCAGTCTCCAATACATTCACTGTCCATTACCAATCGATTTAAACTATTTCCCAAGTAGGCAAGTCAATCTATGATTTTCTTTTATATGTTGTTCTTGTTTCTATTTCGATCATGACGTTTCCTTACGGCAAGAGATGTTTCCTCTGATCTTCTCACCTTATTTTGGTACCAGGGATTGACTGTGGAAACTTGTGCTTCCCAGGCAGACGCAGTGCCACTCAGCTACACCCCTGGCTCACCTTGCTTTTTGAATCTAATTCATAATTTACATTTCCTTTTTTTTTTTTCACAGTACTGGGTATCAAACTAAGCCCCTGTGTGTCCAAGGTTGGTGCAGTACCTCTTGAGCTAAATCCCCAGCCCTGCATTTCCAACTGGAAATGATATGTACTAAAAGATAACATGAATCTATCTCGATAGGAAAGATTTTTGCATCTTACATGAACAAAGATGAATATACTTGGTCAGCACTCAACAAATAGATGTTTATTTAACCTTATTTTGCTGCTTTAGTAAAGTTTGTATACATACAGTGTATTTGCAGTGTCTTCGCAGGAAGAGAATTCAAACTAAATTAAATATCAAAGAACTGAAGCAGAATTACTTCAATTACCCCAACTGGCTATTTACCATTCACATCTAAAAATCAAATATTCTATTGTTTAATAATCTAAATGAGTCTACTTTAGTTAAGATTTATATAAAATCCAGAGGTTTAGAATAAACTGGTTTTTAGTTTATCTAATGCAAATTGAGCTTATTTCTTATATTAAATATGTACCATGCCTAAATCAATATAATTGCCTATAGAAATTTCTTAGCTTTCTTTCTCTGAGAACTTGCCTTTCTCACACACTTTGTATTTAAAATGAACAAAAACTGTTGTTAGAAGTCTTACAAGCATTGAAAACTAATTAGCACATGTAGTGGTTATGCTTTTGTTTATTCCTTTATTCTCAGTGTTGACTGCTTAACTAATGAGATTTTTGCTTAAATTTAATATCTAAAATACATTTGCTACGTCTGATTGACTTATGAATTTCAAATGTAATTATCTATAGATATTTACTAAAACTTTGAGGAAAGAAGAGCATCTTGTACCAAAAGATTACCCCTGAATATCGGCATATATATAAATAGAATTCTAATTATAGAAGCAACAAATTTGAATTTGCTTTAGTTCCAGTAAAATGCATTAGGGATTTCAAGTATAATATAAAAAGATATAAGATAGGAGAATAATATAAATGATTGAAAAAAATCATAGAAACAACAACAAAAGTCTAATAAGGTTGGAAGAAATGAATATATGTCATCTATGTCAGTTAAAAATTGCTCAAAAAGGGCCAGAGGGTTAGCTCAGTGGTTCCGGCGCCTGCCTAGCAAGCGCAAAGTCTTGAGTTCAATCCCCGGTGACCACATACAATGCTGGGCGTGGAGACTCACGCCCACCAGCAATCAATGCCACATACCACAGTGCCAGGCGTGGTGGCTCACGCCTGTCATCCCAGCACTCAGGAGGCAGAGGCAGGAGGATTGCTGAGTTTGAGGCTTGCCTGGGCTACATAGTGAGCTCAGGGCCAGCCTGAACTACAAAGTGAGACCCTGTCTCAACAAAAAAAAAAAAAAAAATTTGCTCAAAAATTTGAAAATGGGTCATTACATTGACATAATTGAATCTGTGAAAGCTAGAAATAATCAGAACTTTCAAACAAAGTATATTTCAGAACGACAACAAATTAACCTGCCTTAAAATCTAAAAATAGAAATGATGAAATTGTGAAATATAAGATGTCATATGAGTAAGACATCACTGATATCAAATGTATTTTATGAACAGTTAATTTTTAAATGATTTTTTGAATATATATCAAAACTAGAAAAATCAAGCAGCCCTAAAAATTATTTCCTTTTTTTTTTCTTTTTTTTTTTTCTTTTTTTTTTTTTTTTTTTTGCAGTACTGGGGATTGAACTCGAAGCCCTAAAAATTTTTAACTTTAAGGAAAAAGATTTTAGTGTGGAGAAGACCAGATTTGCAACTCACATTGTCTAATGCCAAAAATATTTGACAATAAATACAAGCTAGATAACGAATTTATTATACAAATTAAGACATTTTTGAAAGTGAATTAATTCACAACTGATAGGAAAGCTGTAAAGCAAGAACAAAACATGTTAACCTGAGCTAATCAGAGTGCTTGCTCAGCACGCTTATTAATATCTCCCAAAGGAACAAGCCGGAGAGCAGTCTCTGCTCCTCAAAGCCAACCCCTCCCTCCAGGCTGTGAGGCCAGGGCGGAGCCCAGCACGGGGCATCCACACGGCTGTCTGTCCTCAGTGTCCAAAAGCAGAATTGTGATGGACCAAGAGGGTGTTTTCACATGGAATTCCAAACTAAGACTAACTTAACACTACAAAAGCCGCACCCGGACAAGCCAAGTATTTTGGAAACAGATGAATAAAACCATGAAGGGGATTCTCACATCATTTTAACCCCATGGATGTAGTAAACTTTTTTCAGGTCTCCTGTCCAACAGTTTCATGAACACTTGAAGACTTCCCAGTTAGCAACACCAGACAAAAATCAGCACACACACACTCACACATACACACACACACACACACACACACACAAATGCAACTCATCAATTTATAATGGGCTGCTCAGTAGTTCCACAAAAGATTTTGCAGTTTTATTGGGTGTTGGTGCTATAAGATTAAAGGCAAATTTTCCTACTTCCCATAGTTTCATTATAGTGACATGGTATTAAACCAGAATTTGTAGAAGAATTCAAAAGTAATATACTGCAGAGTGTAACAACTTCTGTCTCTGAGACTTTATTTCTTTAGCAAAAATGTTAAGTGATTTCTAATACTAACTCACTTGCACACCCATTGCACACTATTATTAACTTCATTTTCAGTGCAGGAAACAGAAGGACAATGACTCCCAAGACCACTTAGCTGTGCTGTGGTCCGGCTGCCCTTTTTTGTTTTGTTTTGTTTTTTTGTTTCTTTTTTTTTGAGACAGGGTCTCACTGTAGTTCAGGCTGGGCCTGAGCTCAACTCTGTAGCCCAGGCAAGCCTCGAACTCAGCAATCCTCCTGCCTCTGCCTCCCAAGTGCTGGGATGACAGGTGTGAGCCACCATGCCTGGCACTGTGGTACGTGGTATTGATGGCTGGTGGGCATGAGTCTCCACACCCAGCATTTTATGTGGTTACCAGGATTGAACTCAGGACCTTGCGCTTGCGAGGCAGGCACCAGAAACACTGAGCTAAATCTCCGGCCCTTTTGCCAAGGTTTTGGACATCTGTTTATCTGCCACCGTCTAGAGCTTAAACTGCTTATCTCTAAACAAAAGTAAGGCAGTATTAAATTTAACAGTAACACTCCCAGTGGTGTGGCATTAATCCTGAACAGGAAAAGGGAACACTCCTTTGCCACTGACAAGCCTGATTCCTGGTACAAGTACCACTGTATTGAACAGGCCTTTTTAAACTTACCTGGGCAATATTTACTGCAGTTAGGATCCGTGCGTCTTTCTCATGATCCTTTATGTGTTGTAATGTCTGCCACATCACGTTTCCAAGTCCATCCTGAAGTTCCCAGGACATTTTCACCAGGTTATACACTAACCCGTAGTACCTGGTCCAGACCACTTGGTCACCTGTGCACAAAGAAGGATTCTTTGGGAAGATATCATCTTATTCCCCAAGCATATTTGTGTGGAAAAAAAAAGAAAAGAAAGGAACCAGATGTTGCAAAAATTACTGATAATATTCTGAAGTCTGAAATTCTATGGTTTGGAAGTTTCTGAACCCCCACTGCTTTTACTTCTTTAATTTTAAATGATCAAAGATCACCTTAACATGTCTAACTGAAAAGATTAAATGAACTTAACTAACACACATAGTAAAATTAGAAGTTAAGTGAGTAAAGTGTGAACCAAACAGGGAAAATAAATCCTTAGAATTCAAGTGAAGAGGAATCTGAAGAAATATGAGCACTTAAACCACCATGTTGATTTTTGTATAATACATCAAAGAAACAGGAGAAAAATCACCTGCTGTCATAAAAAAATCAAACTTTATGAAACATGACATGCAAATTAAGAAGAAAACTTTTAAAATACTGTAGAAGCCAGAAAATTTTTCTAATATAATTTAAGGCTGGAAGATTTATTTTTTTGAGACAGGGCCTCACTTTGTAGTTCAGGCTGGCCCTGAGCTCACTATGTAGCCCAGACAAGCCTCGAACTCAGCAATCTTCCTGCCTCTGCCTCCCGAGTGCTAGGATGACAGGCGTGAGCCACCACACCCGGCACTGTGGTGTGTGGTACTGATTGCTGGTGGGCGTGAGTCTCCATGCCTAGCATTGTATGTGGTTACTGGGGATCGAACTCAAGACCTCGTGCTTGTGAAGCAGGGGCCAGAACCACTGAGCTAAATCTCTGGCCCAAGGCTGGAAGATTTTTTTAATAAAGATACAAATTAATTGACATAGGTGAATGACAGTAATGGGTATAAAGATTTAAAAAATATAAAGCACTCCTAAAATGTACATAGTATTTAGCAATATATGGCCATAAATACATAAATTCCTTTTCATATATATATATATATATAAAATAAATATATATAATATATATATAAAATAAAGTTCCAATTTCAAAGCACTATTTCTTATACAGAAAAGAGGAAGAAATTTCCTTTTACCCCTTTATTTAATTATTTTTGCCTAACTCTGGCATACTGCTGTACATATGCTTGGGAAAAAAATTCTGATTTACATATAGGTAGGAGAAATATGTATGAGAAATAAAACTCAGCAGTCTTCAAAGTGGAAATAAAATAATATGCAAATACTGAATCTATGAGAAGAAAGTCAATAAGAAAACTAAGGGGAGAAAGGCTGATAAAATAAGATGGAAGCACTTGAAAGCCTATTAAATTCAATATGGAATGTTTTCTCAAAACTCTGGTGATAATGCATACTACATAAAAGCTCATCAGTGTTGTGTGTGAATACACTTATAAGCTCAACGTGACAAGTCACAATCCTCAGTTTTCTCAGGGCTGGTTTGATTTTTATAATAGAAGTTAATAACATTATAATACATATACCTAACATGCACAGGAGTAACATCCAGGTATCCCCAACTCGAGTCCTCACGACAATCCTGCCGGGTGGCTTTTCCTTATATTTAGAAGAACGCAGTGAAAATACGATGCTCAACTTGGAACTCGGCCGAAGGTCCCCCAGCGTCTTAGAGCTGGCAGCGGAGATCCAGGCCGAGGCCCGGCCGGCCCTGCCCCCGCAGCCCGGCCCTTGTCTTTGCGGCCCCTCCCTCCAGCGCACCATAGGAAAGGAGGTGACTAGAAGGTAGAGGGAGGGAGCAGGTGACAGAACCTGGACACGTTTCAGAAACTGGAACAGGGAGCATATTTCTAGCATCCAGTCTTAAGTTACCCTCTGTTCCATTATTGGACCTTTGGGAGACAAAGTAGAAGGTGAAAATGCAAATCTGCAGTTAAGGAGTCAGTTCTCTGAAATGTAATTTTCTTTTCATAGCAGCTTCATTAGTTAAAATTGGGGCACCAAAATATTTTAAACTATATAGAAAGAGAGAGCTTATTTATTTATTTATTTATTTATTAAACTATATATATATATATATATTTATATATACACTATATATAAATGAAAAATAAATCTGTTGAATAAAAAGTAACATTCCCCCCTTCCAAAAACAATAGAATGAAGAAATTCAGAGTCAACTGTATCTGTTTGCTTTGTTCTTACTACAGAGAGATGTGCCAGTTAATCTCATCGTCAGCTTGACAGGCTAAGCAGCCCCCCAGAGGGGCCGGATCGGGGCGTGCTTCGCTCCTCCGTGGCCGACTGACCCACTGACAGGCACGGCTGCCTGCTGCTGGGAGCTGGGGTCGGGTCAGACAGGTCTCTCGGGCTCTGCCTTTGAAGGCACCCCTGACACCTTTTGCTCAGGCTCTTCCCCAGTGCTCTGCTTCCAGGTTTCCCAGAACTAAGTAGCTTTGCTAGACCACACTCTTCCGCCATGATGTTTCCAACTTGGAAACTCTGAAATTACAACTCAGATTTATCATGTGCTTCTTTAAGGTCTGGTTATTGAGTATTTTTGGTTAACAAGAGGAAAGCTGTCCAACCCATAAGAGAGAAGCAATCTATGCTTTCACTTAGTTGAGGCACCTAGGAGACTAGAATAATTTATGAGAATTTAAAAGACAACAGCTCAAGGAAAAGGTGATACCACTTGGCCACCAAAGCAAGAGCTCACTAAGAATTAACAGAGTATGGGAAGAACTTGGACAAGCTAAGAAATCTTTAAGTTTTTCCCAATGGGTAAATTTTGTAAAGGGTATAGGAAGACACTGAGGGACTATTTTACATGAGAACGTCTGAAAGAACACTGTTGTTCTTAGATCTTGTCGCATTTCAGACTGCTTTACCATTATTAACCCAAGTTATATAGAGTGACTTTTCTAAATATCACCATCCTGCTTCCTTATTCACAATTTAGCAGAGAACAGCCACTTGTCCCTAAACTGCACAGCCAGACAATTATCCTTCTTGCTAATCTGACACATTTTGGACTGCACTTTTCACTACTCATTTATTCCTATACTACTTGTACACACACCACAAAAATCTACTAAAGTTATATAATATGTACTTAAATTTGTCTTCTAAGAGGTAATGTTATGTCTATTCAGTGTAATGCTATGTCGATTCAACTCACAAACTAGGAAGCTTATATGGGAGTTTTATGAAGTAACCTAGGACTTTAAGCAAAGGGCATCTGGATATTAGAAAGGAAAGGGCACACTTACAGCTCTGTAGAGAAGATCTCATAAGACTTTCCAGCTGTGAAGAAGGAGAAGGGAACCAGGGGCAAAGGAGAAGTATAATTCTAAGCTCAGAAGACAAACATAGCAGTCAAACTACTCACAAAAATGCGATTATGTAGAAAAGTCATTTTTGTAAAATGTGGATATACATTATTTGAAAAATATGACATAGGGAAGGAGGAGTCTGCTTCGCAATATACAGTAGCTTGGTAAAATATGACTGAAACAGAAGACAGCAAGAGTGAAATATTGATTTGTGACTAGCAGAAAGACAATGCTTTTCTTCAATATGGGTAAGGAATGATTTTGAGCTTCTAAATTAATAATTCTAGAACTATATGCCTTACTGCGGAAGTTTTTGAGCAACACTACAAATACGATATATGTGAATTTTTAGCTCATTTCTCACTTATTTACAGTCTCAACTTCTTTACGTTAAAACAAATGGCTTATGAAAGTACACTGAATACCAACTTTTTCCACATCATTTGAAATTATTTATTGAAGAACAGCATAAGACTACAGTAGTTCAATTATCAAACCAAGAACGATTTCCTTTAGAAGGTTAATGAGGAACCTACAAAAATACATCGTGATAATTGTGTTCTCAAACTCATAATCCCCTTTAAAATTCCCTTTATCATTTTTTTTTTGAGACAGGGTCTTGCTTTGTAGTTCAGACTGGTTCTGAGCTCACTATGTAGCCCAGGCAAGCCTGGAACTCAGCAGTCCTCCTGCCTCTGCCTCCCGAGTGCTGGGATGACAGGCGTGAGCCACCACGCCCGGCCCCTTTATCATTTTTAAAGGTAGGCTCTTCACCTGGCGGCTTAAGCTCCAATGGGTACCAAAGAAGATTTGTGGGGAGAATTTATTATGTTTAACTGACTGATGATTAATGAAGAAAAACCTTACAGACAGAAGGCATGTGGCGGTGACTGCCGCACACAGCAGACTGCATTCTCATCTACACCCCGACTTTTGCTGAAAGCCGAGCCGGCCTGGCCCTGCCCTGCCCTGCCCTGCCCTGCCCTGCCCTGCCCTGCCCTGCCCTGCCCTGCCCTGCCCTGCCGCTCCCCGTGCAGCGGCCAAACCACAGCGGAGCCACGCTTCCGTCTGCCGCCAGGGACCCCGCAGCAGCACTCAGAGATGCTGCGTTAAACACACAGAGAGCAAACGTGGCTCAGTCTGCAGCTAAGCACAGAGTATCTACGGAAATCAATACGCTGAAGCAAAACAACACATTCTCAGAATGTATTAAGAAACTATGGCATTTGAAATCCAATACTATGAGATTTCTTTGTAGCAAGCTTTATTTCAGTGGTTGGACTCTTTGGTAGCTTTTAAGTATCACTGGACACAGTGATATTTAGGGTTAATATATTCACCAGATGTGAAATACACATATTTTTGCTTATGTGTATGTGTTTAAATGATGACGACCATTATAATTTTGAAAAATATAACAATACCATAGAATCTAATATGCTACTGAAAAAACATGATAAGGCTCAAAACGGTCTTTATGAAATGCCATGTAGGCTGAAAAGAAGATCAACACCAGACACTAAAGGTTAGAATGGAACCAGTGTGATTGCCGTGCATTTATCAAATAATGGAAAGTATAACGAGAACCAAATATAAACGTAGCTCACTTTCAAGACCAACTGTGAGCCTTATAAATAAACTTTTTAAAAAATCATATTTCTGATTCTTGGACTAATTTTAAATGTCATGAAACTAAATTTATACTTCCAAGATATTCAGGTTACTTCATTGAATGCAGATAATTCTCACTGGTTTTTATATGCCAAAGGCAACAAAAAAATAACAAAGATGATTTGGAAGTAAAACTATAGCTAATTTTATGTTTGTAAGTTTGTTATATTATGTGCAAAAAGGCCCTCAAAACCAACAGTCTTGAAGACACTAAGATCCTCAGAGATCAGCCAATTGCAAGAGTTACGTGGAACTAGACGGCTAAGCTGTGACTGACGGCCAGTTGTGAGTGCACAAAAGTCCTGGCATCATGTCTCGTCCGGCGAACATTTCTTCGCTCATAACTACTTCCTTTAGAACCATTTGGCATTATTTTCCTTCCTTTCTTTCACTAAATCACTCACTTATACTAGTTGGGACTTTTAGTGTACCTTCCAATGCATAGTTACTTTCAAATATCTATTAAAAATTTAAGTGACTTTGGTGACATAAGAAATGTGGCAGAATGGGAGGAAGCGGACCCTACAGAGACTCCCAAGCGAAGGGAACACACAGGTGAGCTCCAGTTCTGAGGAAGTCCACGAGGGGAAGAGAGGGGTCGGTTCACCGGCAAGTGGAGCTGGCCGCGCGGAGACTGATGGGAAAAGCAGCAATGCCCTGGCCGTGCCCGCCGCGCTGCGGGGCGCAGCGCCACACAGCTCGGAGGGGCAGCGAGCTGGAAAACCCCAGAGCCAGGAAAGGAAAGGGGCGGCCACATGCAGGAGGCCCACGTGACCTAAAATAAGATAAACCCAAAGCAATGGGCACCATTCCAATTGTCAAAAGCCAAAGAGAAAATCGCAAAAGCAGCAAGCAAATAACAACAAGAACATTTTCATTTTCACGGAGGGTGGGAAAACCTTCCCCTAGTCAAGCAGTCTCATGGGGATGTGGGTCACTGGCCCCCGGCTCATCAAGCTCCTCCCAAACACTTCCAGCTCGGTTTACTGATCCCCATTCTTTTATGATCAGCACCGTCACTTTAATTTCCCATGCCCATTGAGGCAGAGCAAAAACTTATATTCTAATCCAGCCCACAGAATTATAAGGGCTGTGCTCGGGTTTCTGCGATTTCAGCCGTACAGCTAAAAGAGAGAGTAGGCCCCTTAGGACACACTTAGAAAGCGCTAGATTCTTCATGCATGTCTGGAACTGGGAGTTCGAATCTTTAAGCTCCGTATTTTTCTTCATTCACCTTTTCCCCTTCTTTTCCCTTCAGGATGTGAACCTGTGGGTTGGTGCCACCCATGGCCAGAGTGTGTCTGTCTCCCCCACTCGGCAGCCTGCACTGCCCGCCACGCTCTCACACGCAAGGTCTTCTTCCTCCGTGTCACCTGAATAGCTCAGGAAGGTGTGGTGAAATGGGACGTGTCGCAAGGCTTGTTCTTCAGAATGTGAGGAATATTCTCATAAGACGGTCAGGGGCTCTTCTTGAGCAGGGTGGACCAGGCCCTGACCAGAAGCCCAGCAAGGTGGGGCAGCCTGTCCCGAGGAAAGGGACAGCAGTGACTGCACCAGGGAATGCACAGCGGGACAGCAGGAAGCCTTTGCTTTGCACTTTCATTTTAGGTTAAGTTGTAAAGGACAGCAACATTCTTAAGAAGAACAGTAAAGAGGGCCGGAGATTTAGCTCAGTGGTTCCGATGCTCCCAGTACAAACCGACAGCTGGAACGGAGGCACGCAGCCCCGTCACGGGCAGAGCACAGCAG
>PVIC010031509.1:0-21291 GCA_004025085.1 Thryonomys swinderianus | reverse complement strand
TGAGTGTGATCATGATGTGTGTATATACAATGTACCAATAAAGATAATACATTTTAAAAAAAGGTTTAAGAAAATGCTTCCTTAAAAAATTATTTTAATTGATAGTGTTGGAAGCCATCTTGGATTGGCTTCAGAGGACCAAAAATGTATTGTATTTAAATACATAGTCTGTGTCTTCCCAAATTCTAGGAGTTGTCTAGCTTCAAGTGTAGCTTGTCCAACACTTAGTAACAACATAACTTTCTCTCTCTTCGTATTTTCCTCAGTGTTGGTTTTGTCTTTGAGATAGCTCTTCAAAAATGATGGCTACCAGCAGCACGTGACTCCTACTTAACTCTTCAGTAGCCCAGCAATAATCCCAGAAAAAGCTTTAGGAAAGATTCTCATTGACTGTTATTCACTTGGCTGAATTTATGCCTATTTCCAACCATCAGGTGCATTTCTCTGCTCCGTAAACCCTGAATCATTGGGCCATCTCTGTAGCTCCCTGACAGGGACCCGATCAAGGACAAGGAGAGAGGAGAAGAGATGTGATCCAAAGAAAACTTAGGTTTTGTGACCAAGTAAGTAAAAAGGGAATGGATGCTTGGCAAAAAAGGAAAAAAATGTGTTATATTTGCTGTCTGGTTCTGAATCTGTTACTTATTATTTGTGTGACTCTTTCCTCTGAACTTTTTCTTATGTATAGAAGAGAAAGCAGTGGACAGTGCATTTGAGAGCCTTGCTACTTTTGATTAGAGGGTCAGGAAAGCAGAAGTGCTCCTTAAATGCGACATCAAAACCAGCACCTCCATGCCTAGAGCTCGAAGGAAGAAGTCTTTCAGAAAATGCAAGGGAGAGCTTCTTCATAGAATCTGCTATTTGAAAAATATGAATTCTGAATCTGACTACTTAGTTTTGATGCTCAGATTACTACAGAAGTTCAGCAAGGATTTAAGCCCCCATGCCTGACATTCACAATGGAGATCATAGCTACACTTTTTTACTTTATAGTGTTGTGATGATGAATGTAGCAGGAAGAATGTTGGTTGGGCCCCTGATTTCCAGTTCCTGGAATCTTCCATCCTCTACCCCCAGAGCCAAGGATAATATGTAACTTGCTTCCAGTCAATAGAACATAGCAAAGATGTTGTTACATTCTGTAAGACTCCACCTCAGCCAACTGGAGCTAGGGATTCTCTTGCCCATCAATGATTTCAACTGCTCTTTTATGAAGAGGAGAACAATAGTCAGGATATAAAGTTGGCAAGGTGCCTAAGTGTTCAGTATTAGTTATTCTTTGTATTATAATGAAAGTTGGACACTGGTGATCTGAAACAGTACAAGACTATCAGTTTCCCTGTGTCCTTCAGAGATTCCCTGCAGGGCTAGATGAACTCAAATCTGGGGCACTGCTTGCATGTCAATGCCATGTTCAGACTTCTATGCAGCCAAATGATGACTGGGCTGAAAAATAATTTATTTAAAATACAATTTATCATCATCCAATTTCAGGAGAAACTGGTTTGGTGTCACGGGAACTGATCCAGAGTATTAGCATTGGAAAGGCACCAAGTTTACAATAATGAGGTGAATCTGGATAAGGAAGAACAGGTGTTTCAAGCAAGCTCAGATTGAAGAAATCTAAAATTGGGTTCATTTAGGTCTTGTAAACAAAAAGAAAAGAAGAGAACATCTATTGAGGATCTGGCAGGTGGTCTCAAGTGTTTTATTTCTTTGAAATACAAATAGTCCACTGGGAAGAAACTATCCTCTTCATTTTACAGGTGAAGTTAAGATGAAATTAGGGTGAGGTTAGAGAAGGTGAGCTTAAGGGACATGCCCAGGGTCACAAAAGTCTAATCCATCTCTTGCTGACTTTGAAAACTGGAAGAGCTTTTGGGATGTACTATAATGGAATTATAATATTTGCATTGAAAGGAATCTACCCACAAAAGAGGAAAATGAAAATAGATGGGTAGAAATGGAGCCAAATGACCTTAATTTGGAAACTTTAACATTTGGCATAAATTGAACCAGTAATAGTTTCCAAAAAAATGAATCTTAAGAGAAGTGCCAGAAAGTAAGTCCCCTCTGGAATCTTGCAGAAACGGTTATTTCTCAGTTTTAAGGCCTGGATTTTCATCGCGTGTTAGAAGCCACTGTATTTCTCTTTTCCCAAGTTTTTAAATTGACCACAAAAATTGGAATGCTACAGGCTGCCAAGATGGCCTCCTCCTCCTTCTCCTTCTTCCTCTTCTTCTTCCTCCTCCTCTTCGTCTTCCTCTTCTTCCCCTTCTTTTTCTTCTTCTCCTCCTCCTCCTCTTCTTCTTCTTCCCCCATTCCATCTTTCAGACTGTTTCTTCCTAATTTGTTTCAAGCAGAACCTAAAGCAGTTATCAAAGATGCATATATTTCATATATGATACATTATAAATAACTGAGATGTAACTTTTAAAAATGCAAACAACAAAATAAAATAAAGGCAGGGGGAACCAAATGCAAGGTTTGTGTCCAAAAACTGATGCCAACGAGTCTTGGACCTCTGCTGGAGGTTGGACACAGTCCCTTCTGGACTTCCTCCTCCCTATGCGGGAGAAGCAAAGACAGGCAATTGTGAGAGGAGCAAAGCTCTTTTTTTACCCCAAACTTTGCAAACTCCTAGCTAGAATAAACTGCTGTAACAATGAACAGTCTAAGAGAAAAAGAATCAAAGAGAAGTTCATTAACATGCATACTTCACTTAGACATGGAAGACTCCCAGAGAATGACACACTCTTAAAAATGTAACTTTGACTCTTCGTGTTCTCCACAGCTTTTAATTTTCCCATCAGATCCTTCTTGGTTCTGGGTTTTCACTTCTTTCCTTTTTTTTTCCTTCCCCAAGTTGTTATTCTCCAGTGTCTGGATTTCAGATTTCGGAGAGGCTGGGTTGTTGTTACTCACCACTTGCCTTTTTTCCAGTCTTTACAAAAATGTGAATTTTTTTTTTTTTTTTTTTGAGACAGGGTCTTGCTTTGTAGTTCAGGCTGGCCCTGAGCTCATTATGGAGCCCAGGCAGGCCTCGAACTCAGCAATCCTCCTGCCTCTGCCTCCCGAGGGCTGGGATTACAGGCGTGAGTTACCACGCCCGGGATAAAAATGTGAATTTTAATTAACAGCTTCTCTAGCGTCTTCCAAAGTGAACAGTAGCTACCAGACAGTGGAGAAGGGCTTTGAGTCTTGGGAGACGGCACGTTGAGGAAAGGTTAACGCAGGGCCATCAGGCTGGTTAGCAGAGATCACTCAGACAGATTCTCCTGGGATCATTTCCGAGTGCATGGGGGCTAATGCAGTCTTCAGTGCTTTCTTTTGCCTCCTTTGGTAAGCTAAAGACGAATACTCTTCATCTCTGTACATCTGGGTCCTGCTTGGGGGAAATAGAGAGAGGGTGGGAGCTTTTTTCTGCCCTCATTTCTTCCTGATTATCTTCGGCTGCATCACCTTCCTTGACGTTGTGTACGAGCCTTTACGCGGTCACGAGAGTTAAATGTCTGTGCACAAAAGCAAACAAGAGTAGAACAAACAAACCAGAACACAACGACTGCTCTCTGACTGAAACTGTATCCCTGAGTCTTCACGGTGACCCTGCGCAGGAGGGCTGGCCCCGAGTTTGCAGCGGGAAAGGACCCCTCAAGTACCCAGAGCTGGGGCCCGTTCAGGGGTGGGTGTGAGCTTCCCATGACCTGCCTCCTTTCCCTCGTCCTGTGCTGCCTCTGTCCACCACCAGCTGCTCTGGAAACCCAAAAGAATTTCTCCCGGGCCCTGTGTTAGGTGAGGGAGTATAGCGGTCAGCAACAGCCTCGAAGCAAACATGAAAACAGGTTTCAGACTGAGTTTTCATCTGCACCCGAAATACAAATGGCTAGCATCCTGCCAAAGGCAAGCTTGGTAAGAAGGCATTCCACGAGGAGACATCCAATACGTGACGGAGTATCATCACTAGTTTATTCCTTTTAGCATGTTGATAAAAACAATTCAAAGGGAGAAATTTCTAGTTCACAACGCTGTTACCGAGGCCTCAACAATCAGAGTCCACGTTCTACCTCCTGCATCTGACTAATGAACTCCTGAGAGGTCAGTTCTGCTCCAGCCCACACCTGCGGTGAGGTAATGAGCTGCAGTCTGAACCGAAGTAATTACCTGGGTTAGAGGCAGAGGGAGGCTGAGTGGGGCCTGAGTCAGCCAGACACGGAGCTGGTGAGAACAGGAGACCGCAAGACAGGGGCGGAGGGGAGGGAAGCAAGACGTGTTGGGAGGCGGTGGGTTTCAGTCAAGCACAAGCTTCATTAGGAATGAAGCAGCGAAAGACAAAAGCAAAACAAATCCAAAGAAAACTCCCAAAGACCATCTTCCTGAACTTCCCTAAGTACCAAAGTGTGCATCACAGTTGTGGCTGGATCCACTTGTCAATCAGATTTGTGAAATGCTGACTGGGCGGGTGATATGAGGCTTGGGGGTGAGGTGAGCGATCTGCCCCAGCATCTGGCAGTGCACTGTGAGGACATCCTCAGGGGAGACAGAGAAGATGCTTCGCCCCTGTGGCTAGAGATGAAGGTGTTGAGTCTCACAAAGCGTCACATCTTCCCTTCCTGAAGCTTTTCCACTCCAAATTCCTGAGATGAGGTACAAGCTTCCCCACTGTGTCAGGGAGTAACCCAGGCTGGCACTGAAATCCAGTCGAATTGAATATACTCCTCAACAAGCAAGAAGTCTCAGTCGTTCATCCAGCAGGGGCACTGAAATGCTTCTCTTTGGTGCTTTGTAACTGTCCCCTCTTTGGGCAAAAACCTCAATGAAACAGATCACCTTCCCTTTGTTAGATGGATATGATGTGATGCTGGTATTCCACTGATTATTTTTACAGCAACCTCGCCTATTCAAGGCCCAGCAAGGAAAGGAGATTGAGACAGCCACTTCAATGTTAAAATACAACAGAGGGTCTGAATGCAGTGTTGCTTAAAGCAAACCCAAGCCTCTGAAGTCTGCATAGAGGTAAATAATCTTGTATTTTGTGCACAACTGAAAGAGATAAGGAGAGGGATGGGGAAACAGGTGCGAGAAGGGGCAGCTGACAGCTCCACCACGGAGGATACAGCAAATAGAAGAGCAGATTGAGCTCGGAAAGCTCATTATTCCTGAAAGACAGCTCACTCGGCCCTGGATATTTCAAAGCTTCACAATACCATTGAACGTGATGAAGTTCCCAGAGGTGTCATGTGCTGAAGAATATTAATAACTCAGGGTTGCTTGGGCATAACATTAACATTGCAAGTTTCAATATTAGCTAAATAGGATTGGCATGGGAGAAAGTGTTCATTTTTTTTTTTCCTGTAATGCCACTTCCCCACCCATACTCAACAACATTCCATTAGATACCTGACATTATCCCCAGGAAAATGACAGTGAATGGTCATATATTAGCATAATTGATTTTACCTTCATTCCTTTGGGCATCTCTGTTGCCCCAACTAATTACTTTCAAATACCTGTTCTGTTTTCATTATTCTTCAGGTGGAAGTTTAGGGCCATTGATATGAAGCAATATAGGTTAACGAGGCATCTTCAAAGCAGAGTCCTGAAATTAATGGTAATGTTTTAAACTTGTAGAACATTAAAGGCGAGGTCTTCTGTGGTACTTCTTGTTACATGCGTTGCCATAGTGACCAAAGGACTTGGACTCCAAGGAGACTAGATATTAACAATACCATTTCAATAGAGCTTACTATGTGATAGACACTGTTCACACTTCATTCTCAGACACCCCCGGTATAATTTCAGTAAGTGAGGAAATAGCACAGCAAGTTAAATGACTTGCGCAAAAGCCCGCATCAAAAAAAATGCCACAAGCAAGGATTCAAACCCAGGCAGCCTAACTTCAGAGGTGATACTGATCCATCAATTTTGCAGCCCGAAGAAGGTAGTGAGATAGGGAGATACTTACAGGGTTAATGCATGTTTTCCTGTTTAATACCATGGATTGGCAAACAGGCAGATAGCCTATTCCACCTTTGGAAGTTAATATGACTGATGTGAAGTTACCCCAACAAAATGGACGAATGGACACAACATTTGAGGCATGAAGAAAGCTTCAACTTTGTATCTGAAAGCAAGAAATCAGTAAGGGAGAAATCCACAGGTCACAGAGAAGAGTAATTCATGGAACAACCATAGAAGAAAGTATAAGTTTATTTGGTTTTGTGATAAACACTTGTAAATACCTAACTACAGAAGAGTTTTCATAATGCAATATCTAATTAATAGAGTCTACTCAGAAGTAATCCTGACTCATACCACCTGATCGCTCTGCTGCTAGGTATTGACTAAAGGGAAATAAAGATCTGTGTCTACATGAAATCTGTATATGAATGTATATAGCAGCTTTATTTCTAATTGAAAACAGCCCATTGTCCATCACAAGGTGACTGGATTCACACATTGTATGTCTATTATTCACACAAAGGACTCCTTGTTGCAACAAAAAGGAAAGGACAGTTGATATTTGTAACAGTGTAGATGAATCATAAATAATTAGGTCAAATGAAAGCAGCCATGCAACAAGGACATATGTTTTGTGACTATGTTGATACAAAGTTCTAGACAATTCAAACTGACCCATAATGACAGGAAGCCAATCAGTGTTTGGGGATGGGAGGGAGAGGACACTGGGACATGTGATGGTTAATCTTGATCGTCATCTTGATTGGGCAGAGACATGTCCACCAAATCATCAGACACACTTAATTGAGTGTAGCTTTGGGGGTGTTTCAGAGTATGATTGACACATGGAGCCAAACTGAAAGGGTCAAACCCCCTGAATGTGGGCGGCACCTGTATTGATTGAAAGCACAGATGGAATAAAGGTGGAAAAAGGAGGAAGCCCACTGCAAACCTCTCTCTTTTCTCTTTCCTCTCTCCCTCCTCTCTCTTTCTTTCTCCCCTTCCTCTTCTTGGCTGTCAGAGGTGAGTAGTTTTCCTCTATCACATCCTTCCACCAAGATGTTTCTGCTTCATGCTTTGCAACAGGCCTAAAAGCAATGGATCAGAGAGAGAGAAGATACTAGCCAGATACGAGTTAGAAATGGTAGAGAGAAAAAGGCTGAAAAATGTCAAAGGTCTAGTTTCTTGAACTTTTGGTTCCCAAGTTTACTGAGAACATATCACATTCCCTTCTAATTCTCAGTTTCCTAACTCTAGGGCCCTCACAGCCACACAATGGGGCCCAACCCCAAGTTTGTTGACCCTGCTTGACCCATTTAGCCTCACTTACATGCATTTGCACTGTGGTTTTGACCTGGTTGATGAACTTTGCCTGCCATGATTGTTCCAACTAAGACCATATAAATTCAAAAACTGCTCCCCAAGCTGAGGGTGGAGGCTCCACAGCTGAGTGGAGAAGGCCCGCAGTCATGAGCCCTACCCACTCTCTAAATTCTAGGATCACGAGAGAGAGAGACCAACCAGGGTCGCCGGCTGCACCCAGGCTCCAGCAACTTGGGCCTCTCCCAAATACACGAAAGCCATCTTGCTCGGTGTCCAATAAAGAGCTTACTCTGGCAATTATTTCCCGACTCTCAGTCTTTTTACAGATCTTCTCAAGGAGGACCCAAGAGTTGAGACCATGACCTAACACAGATCATCACCCAGCTCAGGCTGATCCTCAATTCTAGGTACAGACCCAGCTGACCCTGGACTAAAATCATGAGTCAAAAAAAATCCTTCCTTCGTAAGTCGATTTTCTCAGGCATTTTATCTCATTGACAAAAACTGAACAAGAAGATTATAGAAGGGTGAGAGGAAACTTTCAGGGGTAATACATGCACCATTACCTTGATTTTAATGACAATGGCCCTGGCATATATACATGTATGTCAAAACTTTGTAAATTGTGCAATTCACCAGTATTATCTATTGTATGTCTATTACATCTCAATATGCTATTTAAAAAGGGAAAGCAAATGCACCTGCTGTGAGATGTGACAGCAGAACTTTAACATGGGATAATTAGTGGAGAGAAAAGACTCACACTGTGTCGAGAAGTGTACAACACCAAGACACACAGGGGCCAGTGTGCTTGTGAATTCATCCCAAATCTCTGAATGCAGTGATGTGATCAGATTTATCATTGTTATGGGGCTGAGTTGTGTCTCTCTCCTCAAATCATAGGTTAAAGTCTTACTCTTCAACCTATTTCAGAAGGTGACTTTATTTGGAGCTAGAGCCTTTGAAAAGGCAAAATGATAAGACGAGGACAGATGAGTGACTCTACTCAGCTGGCTGGTGTCTTTACCAGAAATGGAGATTAGGACACAGGCACATATCGAGACCAAGTGAGGACACAGGGAGAAGACACCACCCAGAAGCCAAAGAGAGAGGTCTCAGGATCAAATAACCCTGTTGCCACCTTAGCTTTGAACTTCTGCCTTCCAGAACTGTGAGAAAATAAGTTTGTGTGGTTTGAGTAGCCCGGTCTATGGCAATTTATCTCTGCAGCCCTAATAGATGAGCATAATGAGATAAGAAGGTTGTGGTGGCTATGATGAGTAAGATGTGATGGCTAGCTCAGCAATCCAGGGAGACCTAGAGTGGGGTGACAGACCTGAGAGTTCTTCCTTTTTAGGGCTTCATAGAGGGGATGAGGGTAAAGGAGGTGTGGAGGATGGCTTCTAGATTTCTGGCTTGTTCGACTAAAGACTGCATGCCAGAGTTAGGAAGCCATGATGAAGGACAGGTGCAGGAGGACATATTAACTATCAGGTCTTGCCACAGGAGTTGGAGGTGGCTGTGGAATTTTAAGTGCAAATATGAGCCTGGAGCAAGAGCCATCTATCGCCAGGCTTAGAAGGGGAGATATGGGGTTTCCCAGGCCAGGGCTTAGAATTTCAGTCGGTTGGCATAGGGAGGGACCTGGGGAAGTTGTTAAGTTTGTGCTCATCTGTAACAATGTGGGGAAAAAATTAGAATACAGCAAGGAGCCCAGATGGAAGGCAATATCTATCATCAAATGGAAGAAGGCTGAGGGCTGAGCTAGGCCAGTGGCATGGGGAAGCAGAGAAGAGATGAAATTGTTTGGGTTCAGAAGGCGACCCTCCAAAGTGAGAGTCTCATGATCAAAGTTTCTCTTTGGCTTCCTCTCCTCCTGTCTTTTACCTTTCAGTCTCTCCCAAGCCATAGAAGTTACAATTGCCCTCCTCAAAGCCAGTCATAGAAACCAGAACCTCTTTCCCCAAAGCCAGCCAGCCATAAAACTTAACATCACTACTGTAACTTTCCCCACATTTTTGTGTAAGAGCTGGCTAAAAGACATTTTCAGATCTATGTTTTAGGTAGGTCATAAACTCTCATTCCAGAAAGGGTCTTGCTGTGTACCCAGAAGAAAGGAATTCTGCACCCAGGGGCCAAGAAGAATGTTATACAGATGGCCATGCTTAACCAAACATAACAAAAATGGAAGCCTTCTCTGTTATAAAGGTCTTCAATCTGAAGGCCCCTATGCCACTACCACTTTGATTGAGTAAATTTGTCTCTGTTTTTCTCATGTAAATCTGTCTATTGTCAGTTTATTTCAGCAGATTCACATATTGAACCTCTAGAAGGAAAGTACAATGCTTCCTGCACAATCAGTAGATGGAGTTTAGATGTGAACAGTGGTAAGAATCTAGATTAGAAGTAAAACCTGAGCTTTGATTAGGGAACGCAGGGTGGAAATACCATTACGATTGAGAAGTTTGTACGGAAAACCTTTCACAGCCACTGGGAATGAGCAGGAAGCCAGAAGTGTAGGTTACCAGGACCAAGAAAAAAAATGCTACAAGTTTTGCAATAAAATGTAAGGATTTCTGGTTTGCTTTTTCTTTGGAAAACTTCTATGTCCTTTCACTGGGCAGTGCAGACCATCAGGGTCACCTGAACAGGGAGAATACACCAACTCACGAAGATTCCAACGAGCATGCTCCTCTTTCAATTCCAGTCTTTCTAAGACCTGTACTCATAGCTCAGAAGTCCTTCCAGAATCTTATTCCTCTTCCTTGCATCCCCAGCTTTCAGTGTAGTGAACTGCTTCCTTCCTCAGCAAAGTCTCTTTTGCAAAGCAATTGGGAGACTGCCAGCTACTCACCAGAAAGTGAACAACCAGGGAACAGGCTGGGAGTGTCACTCCTCTTCCATAACATCCCCTTCTTTATCCCAGCAAGGAGACAGAAGTCACTACACCAGTGGCTCCATCACCACACAGAAGAAACCTGAGTCAGCCTTCTTTCCAAAACCCAGTTTTCAGGATGTGTCTGCATAAAGGAGGGCAGACAGATCGAATGAAAGTGGGAATAGGCCTGTGCTCACATAGGCTGGTTGCAGAGCAATGGTCCAGTAGGGTTCCAGACTCTTGGTAGCACCAAAGGGAAGAACTGGAGAAAGATGCCAAAAGAGAGTTTGAGTTGTCCTGTTGGACTCTTAAAGGTATAAAAAGGATATTTTTTTTTTTTGGAGTGAAGTCAGAGGATCTCACACTGAATGCTCCCAAAGCATCCCTGCAACATTGGAACATTTCTATAAAAAAAGAATGCCCTACTTCTTTAGTGAAACTCCAAGGGCCCTGAGACCTGGGTTCAAATTCCAGCTCCATCCTGAAGTGGCAGCCCAGCCCTGGAAACTTCCATGAGGTCTGAGCCTCAGGACTCTCATGAGTAGAATACAGCTGTTCACTTTGCTTGCTTGGTTTCTCAGTGGTTCGGGTATAAATATATGTCCATCTTAGTACAGCAGCTGACATTACTAAGCCCTTGACAAACACAAATCTTTTTCTCAGCTACAAAGCATAAGTCAAGGTCATACAGAAATGGCCTCTAATTGGTAGGGCTCACCATCTGCAGTAATGACCAGAACCCGAAGTCTGGTGTGAGTATGTCTGCAAAATGAATCTGCCACTCATGAGCAGAAGGACCTAAGGTGTATTAGTCAGCTTTCCATGACCGAGAGAAAATGTATAACCCAAGGACTTGAAGAAGGGTTTATTTTGCCACATGATATCAGAGCTTTCACTCCATGGTCAGCTGCTCCCTTACTTTTAGGCTCGTGTAAGACAGAACCATCACAGTGGAAGGGTATGCCAAAAAGCAGCTCACCTCATGGTGCCTGGGAAGTAGAGAGAAAGGAGGAAAACCAGAGAGGCAGGGATCAGGGAGCGGATATAGTGCCCAACTTCACTCCCTCATGATCCACTCCCTTCAACTGAACCCCATTCCTTAATAGTTAATATGCTTAACACAGGACCTGGTGTTTACTGACTACAAACGCATGTGATCTATGGTCAATCAACTTTTGCTAAAGTCCATGGAGTAGAATCCACGAGCCTGAGAATGGACCAACCAAGGGGTCTCTAGGCAGCAGGACCTCAGGGCTGAGTTGTGTGGGCTGATGGCAGCCACTGTTACTTCAAGAATTAAGGCTTTTCCTTTAAAAGCCACAAGCAAGTGAGAATGGCAGTGCTTAGAAAAGGATTCATCCCTTGTGGCGTGAACTCTTCTAATCTTGAAAATGCAAGCAAGTGTCCTACTTGGGCACCATTTCACGGATATGTGAAGAGTGAGAACATCTATTCAGGATGGCTTTTTGCTTGTTGTGTTAGCGCTTGAATAAATTTAA
Source organism: Thryonomys swinderianus (assembly GCA_004025085.1). Lineage (NCBI taxonomy): Eukaryota > Metazoa > Chordata > Mammalia > Rodentia > Thryonomyidae > Thryonomys > Thryonomys swinderianus. The sequence goes on along the minus strand of PVIC010031509.1, from coordinate 9,633 downwards.
GATTGTTAAGTGATGGCAGAGTTTGGAGTGAAGGGCAGAACAGAGCCCTTATATTCCCTCTGATGTCTTAGAGCATAGCCTCTTTCTGAGAGACAAAATGTGGGCAATTTGATGTCTGGTAGCTGAGACAGGGTTCTTCCATTTGGTCGGAATTGTTTTCTAGCGTCTAACTAGTAAATTACCACATTGCCTAGAGTACCCCCGTTGTAATTCTCTTTAATGGCAGGTTTTTCATTGGTGGCGTAAAATGGAAAAATCGAAGGTGCACAAAGAATATAGATTGCCATGAGCTGACTCTAACTTCTCAGGCAAAAGAAGCTATGTGAGACACAGAGAACTAAGACAAGGGAGCTCCTCACTCCTGACACAGAGAGGAAGCAGCAGCTGGAGAGAACACAGAACGTCACCAGAAGGGAGGGCAGTCAGGGCTGGCCTTCAAACCCCGGACTCTGGGCCCCAGATCCAAGGCTCTTTTCTCTGATGTGCAGCAGCCTCTGTTTATTGAAAACCAGTGTCAAACATGCCTTTCCTTGACATACATATGTCCCTCCTTAGACACATTTTCTGTACTCAGAAAAGACAAAAATGCAGAGAAGACTCAAGAGAAGGCCCAAGTCCTCCTTCAGTCACTGAAGGATGTAGAAGCTACAGATGGAAGTGTAAGCACTGAACCCAAGGTCATGTGACTGGTCACATGGCTGGTCACTGAATAAGGAAAGAGACTGTACATGCAGACCACCTATTCCCAATGTCCAAGGCCCTTCAGGCCTAATACCTCAACCATCTCCTTTCTGGCCTTGTCTTCTTGTTCCATTCTCTGCTCTCTCTGATCCCATGAGAGTTGACCTCAGTCACCTCAGCACGGTCTGCTTGGGGTGCATACTGGCTATTCCACTCTGCACGGTGCTCATCTACCACATTGCCCTGTGGTTCACTGCCTCACCTCTTTCTTGTCCTTGTTCTTTTCACGCCTTTTGACCACTCAGTTCAAAGCATCTGCTGTCACTCCACCTCACACCTGCCTTGGCCCTTCCAATGCCCCAGCACCACTGAGACTTTTTCTTTTTCAGTTCCCTTACTGCTGCTTTCCAACACATCATTTGATTTACTCATGCTTATTACCTATTCCTCTATTAGAATGTGAGCTCCACTGGGGCATAAGACTTCCTTATCGATGTGCTCCAAGAATCCAGGCCATGTCCCACACACGATAGGATCCCACACACAACAGGATCCGATCCTATTGTGTCCCACACACGATAGGATCCCAACAACAGTCTTATATAGGCTGGTGAGGGCAAGAGTCATGCCTGTTTGATACTGTTCCTCCAGTACCTACAAATGCTAAGCAAACAAGTGTTTGTTGACTGCCTTATTTTACTAAGAACTGGCTTAAGCCCATCATAGAAATTCTATTCCATTTCTCAAGTGATGGATACCAGTATGTGAGCATTCAACAAAAACCCAGCCAATAAGCCCCAAATCTAAATCAGCTAGAACTAAACTCTGGGAAAACTTTTCTGCTACTAAGAATAGGGAAGCGGGTATTCACAACCTCTTCTGTGAATCTGAATATCATTACATTGGTATGATTCCTGCAACATTTGCAGCCATTTTGAGGCCATGAGGTATGAATAAAGCCCATTCTAAAACAGCAGAGTAGAAACAGGGAAAGATGATGAGCCTTTGTTACCAATACTCTCAGTTTTTAAATTCTGAGATCATCCTACCTATGCACTTCACATTGTTTGAGACAGGAAATGTGTCTTTATTATTTTATTTTATTTTATTTTATTTTATTTTATTTGAGACAGGGTCTTGCTTTGTAATTCAGGCTGGCTCTGAATTACACTATGTGTTCAGGCAAGCCTTGAACTCAGCAGTCCCCCTGCCTCTGCCTCTCGAGTGCTGGGATTACAGGTATGAGCCACCACATCTGGCACTGTGGAATGTGGTTACCAGGGATCGAACCAGGGACCTTGTGCTTGCTAGGCAGGTCCTGGAACCACTGAGTTAAATCTCCAGCCCAGGAAATGCTTCTCTAAAAAAAAACTCTTTTGATTTTCTGTTACTTCCACAGAAATGCATGTAATATGGCAATACCATGGTAGATAAGAAGGTGGCAAATAATTGACAATGATTTTTCAAACATTAAATTGTTCAGAGGACCCCATGTGCTTGGATGATGGAATACTAACTAGACTGCTCTTGTCTGACAGCAAATGAGATAACTTAGACTGAAAAGTTACAGAGGAAATGATACATGCAATATAATCTCTATGGTCACACAAGGAGGTCTGGCCCATATTCTTCAAGGACAGGGCCAGCAAGGCCTGTGTCCTCTTATTCAGAGTAGACTGACCGTGTTTTTGGCCTCTGCCCAAATCACTACATTTATCACTTGCACCCAAAATGGAATTTCTACAACCGACTGACATTAACTGTTCTCACCCATTGGTACCCTGAGGTGTTGCTTAGGAAACACAGGGCTAAGTGGGCTCCATGACAAACCAGTGGAATCCAGATGTTTGGAGCTGAGGCCTGGCCTCTGGAATCTTCTCACAAATTTTCTAGGACATTCATTGACTAGATAACCAAGGTTCAAGTACTTATAGCACGTGAGGTTTATAAAATTGGAATTCTTCCAATAAGCAGGAAAATGTGATTGTTGGTAGTTAATTCAGCTAGAGACTATACTGGTCACATTACTTGGGTTAGCTTATGCGTCTTCCAACAACCTAAACCATATGTCCTCATTTTCCTCCCCGATTTTATAGATGAAGAAATCATGTTTTAAATATGGAAAGGGAGTCGGAGGCCACAACAACCTTTGCTGAGCTGAGATGGGTGCTGCCCTAAGACTGTTCCACTCCAGAGAGTGTATTCTTTTTTATTTTAGTTCTTAGTTTTATTTTAATTAACACAATTATAGTATGTATTTGTGGAGTACAATGTGATAATTTAATTTATGTATATAATATGTAATAACTAAATCAGGATAACTGGTATTTTTATTAACCTCAAACTTTTATTATTTCTTTGCATTGGGAGTATTTAAAATCATCTTTTTCAGCTGTTTTGAAATATATGATAAATTGTTGTTACCCTACTATGCTGAAGAACAATAAAACTTATTCCTTCTTTCTAACTGAATTTTGGCACCTGTCATTCAACCTTTTTGTCCCTTCACCTTCTTACACTCTCTTGCCTCTTGTGTTGACTATTCTATTCTCTACTTCTAGAAGGTCATCTTCTTTTCTAGGCTCAATCAAGTTTGCAGAAACAAGATCGTATTCTTTTTTTCAGCTGTTTAATATTTCATCGTGTACATATACAACATTTACTTCATCCACTGATCTTTGGGTTAGTGGATTAAGTCCACGTGTTGGCTATTGTGAAGAGTACAATAGTGTAGGTATCTTTTTCACACATTCAATTCCTTTCCTTATCTACCACAGCTCATATTTCAGTACTGGGACTGCTGGATCATAGGGCAATTCTATTTTTAGCTTCATAGGAAACTCATATTTTCCATAATGACTGGACTAATTTACATTCATATCAGCAATGTGTATATAAATTCACCTCAGAGAATATGCTCCTTACACTAATTTTACAAGTGTTATTTCCATGGACAGAAAAACTACCTTGTTCTATGCCTTGTGGTCTTAAGTTTGAAGGCACTCATTTTGGAAGGTTAGTTTGTTACCCTGTGAACCTGACTTTGTGATCCTCTAAAGCCATTGTATAACCATGGACTGAATGACCCCTCACTGAGCAGAAATTACCCCTCTACAGTGGGGCAGAAATTACTCCTTGTAGATCTTATTTTCATCATTAAGACACAGTGGGCCTTAATCTCATGGAATTTTATCATTTAATGAATGGAGACAAAGTTAAAAAACATATGTGTACAGTGATTTTAGGTGGTCCCATGAGTGAAATCAAACACAATAATGTGGTGGAAAGAGAATGAAGGGGGCATACCTGCTTAGCTAGAGAAGGTTAGGAAAGTCACTCTGGGACCATGACATTAGAACAGAACCCCCAAGGGCTAGATGATCACACAACATCCCAGGAGGAAGCAGCATTCCTGGTTAGGGATGAGTTGGTGTTTGGGGGGAGCAGGCAGGAAGTCTATGCGCCTGGAGTAAGCAGAATGACAGGAAACATAACTTCCCCAATACATATGGGCTCAGAGCTCATTTACATGACTGCATTTTGGAAAACAAATCTAAATAAAATTAAATATCTTATAATGAGGGTATCCTGGATTAAGGTAGGCTCTAGATCCTATGACAAGTGTCTTTATGAGTAAAGAGAAAGGGAGAAGGCAGAAAGAGGAGGAAGTGACCTGTGGGTGGAAGCAGAGATTGGAATGATCCGTCTGCAGTACTGGGGATGCCAGGAGTTAGCAGGAGTCCTCAGAGCTGAGGAGAGCACGGAACAGGATCTCTCTCAGAGCCTCCAAAGGAAACTAGCCCTGGAGACTTTTTTTTTTTAACTCCTGATTTCAAAACATGTGAAGAAATGAGTCTGTTTTTCTAAGTCACTGTATTTGTGGTGACTTATTAAAGTACCCACGGGAGTTTAACATGGAAGCCATGACTCCACTAGCTCTCCATTCCTCTGCTCTGAGCTGGTGCTCCTGGTTTGCACCCCAACCAGCTCCCCAGGAAGCAGGCCAGACTCTCAGGAACTGGTTTCCTCTCTGGGAACATCTGCCTCTCGATTCTAAATGTTCTAGGAAATGTACAAGATACCATCATTTCACTGAGACTCAATTCACTTGAATTTGCACTGCTTGAAAAAATTACATCTGTATGTTTGAAAATTCAGTTCTATTGTTGAGCACATCTTGGCAACCATTCTTACACCAAGCTTAAATTATCTTTCCGGTATTATCAAGATTCACCAGCAGCATTAATTGTGCTGGGACCAACTCTAATAGCTTCCAATAATTATTAGCAATTGCTCATTATCTCTTTTGAAAACCCTAAATATATATCTACTTTTTAAGACACTGGCTCACTGAGACTGGAAAGAATACAGACTTTCCTTCTGGAGGCTGACAAGAGTCAGGGCATTGTTCAGGGAAATAAAAGTGTGTGGATTGGTGGGTGCCAGTTGGAGATACTGACTGAGTGCTGGATTGCTAGGCTAGGCTCCGTTGATATACCAAACCTCGGCTTCCAGATATGAGGCCCGAAATAAAACATGAAAAGTGAGGTGGAGACTGTATTACTTTGTCATCTAAGCCTCCAGTGTCTCGGAGGTTTGCTTTCCTCTCATGGCCCCCATCATCCATCTAGAACCCCATCATCCATTCCTTCAACTGTTCCTCCTAGAAGGAACAAGAAGACCCTTCTCTCGCAGTGAGCCTCTCTTCCTAGGGAATAAACGTCTATTTTCCTTTATAACATGGCCAGGCTTTACTAGAAGAGTTCATTCGAATTTTACCATAGTTTTCACCCACCACCAGCCATCTAGGCATCCATGCTTTATTTTTAGTCATCTACCTATCCACTAAGTTTTTATTTTAAAGTCTGATACAAGTTATGACTCTAGCTGTCTTATAAACTTCAGTCGTTATCTAAGACCTTTACCATTGGTACTGTTTTGTGTGGTGTGGAGGCCTGTCCTCTGTTGATGACTAGCCCATGTGGGTGCACTGTGCTAAATTAGTGAACATGCTCAGGGGTCAACCAACCCACCAAGACTTATTACAGTTGGTCCTGTCCCTACCTAAGGTAATTCCATCCCATAGCCTCCGGATGGTACCACTACTTCTCTGCCTTGCAGTAGCAAACAGGGTGAGTAACCACCCCCGCCCCGGGAGAATACCACAGAGAGGTAAGAGTGTAATTCAAACTCCCTCCCAGTCCACCACGTGGATGAGATGAGCCCCACACTCGACACCACCTTTGCCCCACAACAGGACTCAACTATTTTTCATCTTCTCCTGAGTCTTTCACAGATGTGGGTTTGGAACCTAGAGGGCCCTTCCAGCTTGTGTCTTTCTCCTCTCTCACCTGGCACTTCCAAAACAGAAAGGGCGATGGTTGATGTTGCTATTTCACCACCCACCCACCTAGATTCCTCCTTAAGAAAGGTCTTTTATTTTTTAACAAAAATAACACATCTGGAATTTAGAGTCTTCAGTACATAGCATTCTTCAGCTGTATTTTAAACAGCATTGTTTTATCTTCATTGTACTTTAATAAGGAGTACATTCCACATTTGACATCTGGTACTATAAAAGGTGGCAGTCCCTTTCCTTTTACAGGAATAACATGAAGTTTAATTTTGGAATGAACGATTAAGAAAACAGTAACTACTACTGGTAGAAGAAACACATGTGGAAATTAGGAGCTGATGTCTGAATGGAAAAGACAGGATTTAAGCCTCACAGCACTTCTTCGAGGTGGAGATGAATATTGCATTGACAAGAGGAACCCAGGGTTTTAGAGAAGTTGGGAAATTGGCACCAGCAGCACATCTGGAGCACAGCCTGAATGAGCCCAGATTGCGAAACTCCCGCCCCTCCCAGCAGTCTGGCTCTCAAGCTGCTGAATTTCACCTTCCTCTGTCTTAGTTCAATTGTTTAGGTGGTCAGTCGGGTATCTGCATGTCTAAAATGAAGCAGGAGAATTGGTTGGTGTTTATGGACCTCTTGTGTGACATTTGCCATTGTCACTTTTTTGGCCCCATCAAATCCTCTCAATGATCCCACGAAGACATTACCTTTCTGTTCCCTTTTGCAGATGAGCAAAATGGAGATTCAAAGAGGCTAAGTCCCTGGCCAAAGACCACATAGTAGATAAGTAGATAGAATGAATCCTTGTCTGTCTCCAGAGCTTGAAGTACTTCAGCCTCCTCCTACTCTCACTAATAAAAGATGACAAATTGTCCATCAGGTCTCATTATAGTTTTTTTTTTTACCCTATAAGATAGGATAGCATCAAGAACATTGTATGAAATATTCCATCAAAATATAATTTTAAAATACACAAGGAGCTTAAAGTCCTCAATTCCAATGAGCAGGGACAGGAACTGCCAATTGCAGGGACCAGAAGTGAAGGCTGCTCAGTTTCTTCATGTGTCAGTGAGACAGCAAGATGTACTGAGTTGTGTTCCCTCAAAATCCACGTATTGATTCCCTAATCCCCAGTGTGTTGTGTTTGGAATGGGGTCCATAGGATGTGACTCAGGATAAATGAGGTCATAAGAGAGGGACTCTAATTCCCGACCCCAGAGGATTCATGTCCCTGTGACAGGAGACACTAGAGCACTCTCCCCAGCCACCCAACATGTCCATCAAAGAAAGGCCTTGTTATGGTGGCCAGAGTAAACCAAACCACATGGAAACTAGTATCTATTTGTCACAAAGGTCAGGTGCACACAGATGAGACCTCTGTTTAAATGAACAACAACAGAATTGAGTATTGTTACTTCTCTGGGGAGATTCCCTGGAGCCCAAGAGAAATGAGGAATGTAGAGTATGTGTCTCCACAGACTGTCACAAAGGACAACCCAGAAAAATCCCAGCAGGGCACTATGGGTGTGTGGTGGACTCCGCAACACTGGGCATCATTTTGAGCTAAGCCTCCTGCTTTCTCCTACTTTGCCTCTTATTTTTTCTGAAGTGGCAATCACTTTATTTACTTCTTTTTCTTACAAAAATAACAGACATGCGGTATAAAAATAACAGACACGCGGTATAAAAATAAGTCAGTCATTTTAAGAGGTAGCGAGAAGGAAGGAAAACTCTCTTCTGAATTACTACTGTGAAAATGTCACTGCTCATTTCTCCAGACCTAATTTTTGTGTTCGTTTCCATGTGTACATATACACATAGAGATTATATATGTGCTTCCAAAATAAAAACTGGATCGTACTATAACTCCCATTTCAAACCTGCATTTCTCGCTAGGGAAAATCATCAGTGTAACTGAAGCCAAGCCGCTTGGTTTGGATCCCAGGTATACCCTGACTGGCAAAACTTGGCTTCTCTCCGGCACCAGTTCCTCACCCAGAACATTAGTAAGAACAGCTCCTGTTTCTCCAGATTTCTTGAAGAATCTAGCGTACGCTGCAGCGGGTATGTGTCACAGCAATCTGTACCAAGTCTGTACCAGTCACACAGAGTCCGGTCCCCGCGGAGTCCAGTCCGCGTATTTGGTTCTCACGTCTGCAGCGTGATAGCACCGTTCTGACCACGTGGACAGAAGTGGCCTGGATGTGGATATGGTCTACCCTTAGTGGCCCCGGGGTTAGGGGTGGCGACTGGAACGAGCAGCCTCACAACCTGGGGGCTGGCTGGTTACAAACAGGGTGTTGGTGACAGTGATGGGGACCCGTGATGCTCATCTCTCAGCAACCTGTGCTGTGCAAGGACAACGGTGGAGGCAGCAGCAGCCCTCTTAAGTCGTTGATGTGCGCAGCCGGTGCTCTAAGTCCACCGCCTATCGTTGACCACGTCCCGGGGTCAGCTATCTTCCAAAGCAGGGGAATGGACCCCATCTCTTGGTTAGAGATTCCAAACTGTGAGATCATCCTCAAAGTTTGGATCCAGAATGTCCTCCCAGAGATTCCTGTGTTTAAGGCCTGGTCCCTGGGGCAGAGCATTCAGAGGCAGGGCTTTTGAGAGGTGATTGGATTTCAAGGGCTCTAACTTCTTCAGGGAGTTAAGCCACTGGTGGATTCATAACCTGATGAGAGTACTGGGAAATGGAGGGAACTTGAGGAGGTGGAACCTAGTTGGAGAAAATAGGTCACTCGGGGCATGAGCTGGAAGAATATATCCTGTTTCCAGCCTCTCTCCCTTCTCCCTCTGTCTTTCTCTGTCTCTCTGACTGAGACATGGCCTTTTCAAAAAAGGGATATGACCAGACTGGTTGTAGTGGCACATGCCTGCAATCCCAGGCATAAGGCAGTGGAGCCTGCTGACTGTGGTCTGAATCCAAGAGCCAAAACGAACTTTTCCCCCTTCAAGTTAACTATCTCACATATTTTGTCAGCCACAGAGCGGTGACTAGCAGTCACGTTGCAAAGTTCTGGGTACAGGGAGAGATAAAGATGTGAGGACATTTTTGGAATCAACCTCACACAGGCACATGCTACAGATAAGGAAAATGAGGTTTGGAGAAACCAAAGCAGGACTATGACTCCAGCTGTGGCGTGCTCTATCACACCAGGAAGCACAACTCGGTCCTCTCACTTTGCTGGACCCCACAGAGAGGCTCTTGGCCTGACTGGTAGAAAGTGCACAAAGAAAGCTACTAGCTGAATCTTTCCCTGAAGAGGAGTCTACAAACAACGTAAGGCTCTTTTCTTTTCCCACCCATGTTCTGCTCTTCCTCCCCAGGCTCAGTCAGCCAGAGCTTCCAGGGAAGAGACGGTGGCAGCTTCTAAGTGAACAGCTGAGCACCCAGGCACCATTCCTCCCTGTCCAGGGTTTTGCTGTGACTGCGGATAGAGAAGTCCTTCCCCATGCAATCTAGAACTCAGGCCCTTTCTTATTTCCTTTCTGCGACTTCAAGAGAACCACCCCTCACTCCTGAGAGCGCTAAATTTCAGGTAGCACTTAGGGTCATTCCATAGGATGGAGTTTTTGCTGGGATGGGGAGCTGG
>PVIC010031508.1:0-21282 GCA_004025085.1 Thryonomys swinderianus | reverse complement strand
CAGCAATCCTCTTGTCTCTGCCTCCCGAGTGCTGGGATTACAGGCGTGAGCCACCACGCCCAGCATTGTGATATGCGTTGTTGATTGTTGGTGGGCGTGAGTCTCTACGCCCAGCATTGTATGTGGTTTCCGGGGATCGAACTCAGGACCTTGCGCTTGCGAGGCAGGCGCCGGAACCACTGAGCTAACCCTCCGGCCCGATAAACTTGTTTTTAAAAAGTCCTTTCTACACTCCACACAAGACCTTGGTTTTTATGCAAATAGCTTTTGAAGGATTCCAAACTGCTATCTCACAAAATCCAAGTATCTGCCTTGTCTTATCCTTTATACCTGTATATTAAACTGTTCTATTATGATAAAATATTTCCCTCCGAAGTACATTATGTCATGTGGTAAAGATGGCTAATGATCATCAATAATGCCTATCTTGTGGGACATTCAAAATTTCAGCACAAGAGGAAGAAAAAATAAAAATATAGACATACATATATGCATTCATATATATAGTACTAAGCGAGGACTTCAGCTCTTTATTGATAGGAAAAAATATTTTCCAATGAGAAAAACTGGAAAAGACACAGTCTACTTTTTTTCACGTGGATGACTTACACAAACACATATATAAAATTCAAAAAGCCATATAATTAAGGTGTATGTAACACTAAGAATGTTAAATTCAATCAAGAAATGAATGAAAGTTGAAAAGGGCAGTATTTCATGGACATTCCCACTTTTCCTCTCCCTGACTTCCCCCCCAATGACTGTGGTCAATCCTAATGTTTCTAAACTGCCTTCTCCTGCTGACACCAGCTGCATATCAGGGTAGGGTTAGTTTCAGGATATTCTCCTTTGGGTAGTAACAAATTAAGAAAACAGGTAACTGCAGCTACTTAGGAGAAATACTAATCTGCTGTTTTTTTTTTTAAGGTTAAGAACTTCTCACAATTCATCTAGAAGTCAAATGAATAAAGAATCAGAGGAGGGCATGGGTCTGCTGAATGCTAGTGTTTGGTATTTACCCTATCTACAACTATATCCCATCTTATCCACTCAACATTCTAGTCTAGGTTCTAGCTATAGAAATAAAAGCTGTTGCAAAATGATGCAGAAGTAGACTTGTTGCTGCACATAATGAAATAATAGGGACCACTATACATTCCCAAACGTGAAACAATCAAAAACTCAGGTACAATACAGTAAAAGATAATTCTGATTCTTAACACCAGACAATGAAGGGTAACAAGCCCTAGAGATGGGAAATGAACAAGGTGAGTCCTATGACTGCCCCTGCTTACCACACTGGGAGTTTCCCAGTGAACTCCAAGTTGATGAGACAAAGTTAAGAATTCAAAAAAACTGAGAGTGAGTTCAGAGGAGAGAACACTGAAGGAGAAAATGAAGACAACTCTAAAAAACAACAGAGAGTTCCCTGTTAAGTACCTGACATAGGACCAACCACGTGAATGTGAGGTAACTAAGTTGGGGAAAGACAAACACCCAAAGGATTAGAGGGAACAGTTTCTGATGTTTACACAGGGTCAGAAATAATGCCTATACTTCCCAGTGGAAAAAGATGTGGTTCATATAACATTGGAGACAGGACTCAGAATCTTGCCTCAGCTGTGAAGAATAATCCAAAACTGAACACTGCTCCAAGACTCACATAACATAGCTTTCAAGCAAGGGCTCAAGGGAATAGGGATATAACTCGGTGGCAGAACCCTGGACTAACGTGAGGTTTAGTTCAATCCCTAGCACTGGGGTGTGTGTGTACGCACATGTTTGTGTGTAAAACCTCAGGAAGATGAAACTATTTTCCAAGTAATTTAAACCTTACAACAAAATATTTTGAGAAATACAAAAATATCGGTAGCCATGAAAGTAAAAATCCCAGTGTCTGTCATCCAATCAAAGAACACCAGGCACACAAAGACAACATGAGACAAATAATCAGATGACGCTAACCTCGAGTTGGCACAGATGTTAGCTGGTAGACAATACAACAAAATAGGTATTACAAATGTGCTCAGTATGTTCAGAAAGTAGAGAAGTAAAAGATATAATAATGAAATTCTACTTTAAGACATGAAGTTTTCATGTGTGAGATGAAAAAATATATGAAATGGAATTAATGGTAGATTAGGTACAACAAAAGAAAAGATAGGAAACCTGAAAGCATAGCAGTAGCTAAACCTATACAAAATGAAACACACAGGAAATAAATTACAAAATACTAAACAGTAAAGTGAGCTATGGGATCAGTTTCAAGCTATTACATGAAAAGCTGGAGTCTCTAAAATTGGGTTGGGAAGGCAACTCAGGAAGAACTTGTCTCAAAATAAGATTCAATTCAATTTAATTTCAAAAGGATTGAAGGTGTCATTCAGTGATAAGAGTGCCTGCCTAGCAGGTATGAGGGCCTGATTTCAACTCTTCCATTATCAGAAAGGGGGGGAAAAAAACCCCAAATACTTTACAAGAAAACAGAATAGTATTGCTTAAGACCAAATATGCAAAGTCCTAGAAAAACTTTAGCAAAAACTAAAAAAAAAAAACAAAACTCCAACACATTAAAAAGATATATAATAAGAAATGCAAAGCTACTAATTTCATATCAACCTATAAAAAATTGACAGAAAAAATAAATTCAACATTTGTATCTTTAAAAATTCAATGAAGATATCAAAAAGAACTTCCACAAACAGAAAGGATAGCTATTAAAAAAAAAAAAACTATACTTCGACCCTGCTATTCCCCTGCTAGGAATATACCCAAAGGGGAGGAATAGGAAGGCGCAAAAGGATGGAGACAAGACAGGCTTTCTGATCAAGTCTCGTTTATTGCAAGTACAGCAGTACCATATATAGGGCAGGGAGTAAAGGTAGAATTTTACAGAGGGGGTAAGACTCGGACCACAGGCTTTGTCTATCCTTATCTTACTTTCCAAGTTTACTTTCCGGAATCTTGGCATATCAGCTAGAGGGCTGTTTTACAAGTCTGCTTTCTGTCTTCCTGGTTTATCAGGTAGAGGGTGGTTTTACAACTCTGCTTGCTGTCTTCCTGGCTCCTGCTGGCTCCCCACAGGTCCCCCTTTCTTATTATAAAATTCATATCTTTTTTTTTTTATAAAATTTAGCATTAGGGCTATCTGAAGCGCTGCCAAGCCTGTCTTAGGTTTTCTTTGAGCATTTCGGCTAATGAAAGCAGCAGACTGCCCTTAGGCTGTGCCTGTCTTAGGTTGGCGCTCCTGCACCCCGGGCCTTACCCATCATTGGCACATGAAAGTCTTGCAATCATGCCCTGTCTTAGGTTGGTCCCGTTTGGAGAGTGTCCTCACCCGTCACTGACTACCAGCCTTGGAATAGGGGCCATTTTTGCTCAAGAAAATCTTACCCGTCATTGGCAATTGGCTACTTCATTAGCGGTTGGCTTCCTTCAGAGAGGAATAATCTTCAGTGTATCCCCGGTCTGCCAGATCTAAGCGGTGATAATGGACCTGGATATGTTTGGCTGTCACGGCATCAATTTGTTGTTTGACAAAATCTGTGAGTTTTCTAAAAGCCCATGGGCCAAAAGACAGAAGGAGCAGCAAGCCTATGAAGAGGCCCAGAATGGAGGGGAGCACAGTGGTCAGCCAGGGGGAAGTGGCAAACCAGCCCTGAAACCAGCCTTATTCACTCTCTCTTTGCCTCTTTCTTTTTTCTAGTCCTTCTCGTACCTTAGCCATAGAATGTCTGACTACCCCAGAGTGGTCTATATACAAAGAACACTCTTCTTTTAAAGCAGCGCACAATCCTCCTTGCTGAAGTAGGAGCAGATCCAGCCCTCTGCGGTTTTGGAGGACTACCTCAGACAAGGATGTTAGGGATTTTTGCAGGTGAGAAACCACATTTTCTAGGCGCTCAATGTCTTTGTCGATAGATACCTGAAGCTCTGAATAATATTTATTGGAAAGAACAAGAGAAGTTATTCTTACACCAGCACCTGTGGCGCAGAGGCCCAAAAGCACTGACAGGGTAATTGCAGAGACTGGCTCCCTTTTTAGTCTTAGAAGTTCATTATCATTATGGGGGAGCCAGATTTGAGAAAATTGTTCATCAGTATAATAGGTGAGGTGTGGAATCAACTGTATTAATATTATAGATAAAAAAGCCAGCTAGACATATGTAGGCAGATAGATAGGACTGGCCCTTGAAAGAAAACAAAAAAACCAATTTGGGGGTTACTGCTGCTGGAGAAAAGCTCCCCACAGTATCAGGGATCAAACTCAGGACCTTGGGCTTGCAAGGTAGGCACAGTGCCCCTGAGCTATATATCCCCAGCCCTGTAACTGTGTAAATTTTACAGAATCAAACTGCCACATCATTTTCCAATAATTAAAATTGATTTTTTAAAGTTACAATTATGGGAATTAGAGAGGGCATAAAACACAATTCATTTTACAAGACAAGTAGCCTGAAGGAATACCTTAACCTTGTAGTACTTTTATGTCTCAAAATTTTTTAAATTAAGAACAAAATTCTACATATCCACTACTACTAATCACACACTGAAATCTTGAGTTAAATAAGTCTATGTTTGATTTTTGATGGCATCAAAAATAGTAATTAAAAAATAAGTCTAATCAGGGGGGGTGAAAGAGTTGGACCCTATAACACTACTCAAAGAAATTAAAACACAAAGAGAACACGATCCTGTATTCATAGATAGGAAAAATAATGATGATACTACCACTTATAGTGATCTACGAATCTGATGCAAACCTTATCAAAATAAAAGTGGCTATTTTTTCCAGAAATAGAAAAAATTCATCTTAAAATTCATGTAAATCTCATAAGACCCCAAATAACCACATTAATCTTAAAAAAGAACAAAGTCAGGTCTCACATTTTCACATTCAAAACATATTATAAAACTACATTGGCCAAACAATGTAGCACCTGCAGGAACGGAAACCCGGAGAGTAGCTGCATAGAATAAAGAGCTCAGAAGCAAACCCGGCACAGATGGCTGCACAACTATCATACACAGTTGCAAAAAACCACTTTGGGGAAAGGATAATGCTGGGAAACCAGGACAGCCACACACAAAAGAACTGAATTGGATCTTTTATTTTAACCTATTTATAAAAATAACTCAAAATGGATTAAAGACCTAAATATGAGACCCCAAACAACTAACCCCCTGAAATAAAATTTAGAGAAAGGTTCATGACATCAACTTTGGCAATATTATCTTGCATATGATATCAAAAGCAAAGAAGAGGGCCGGAGGGTTAGCTCAGTGGTTCCGGCGCCTGCCTCGCAAGCGCAAGGTCCTGAGTTCGATCCCCAGTAACCACATATGATGCTTGGTGTGAAGACTCACGCCCACCAACAATCAACACCGCATACCACAATGCTGGGGCATGGTGGCTCATGCCTGTCATCCCAGCACTCGGGAGGCAGAGACAGGAGTATTGCTGAGTTCAAGGCTTGCCTGGGCTACATAATGAGCTGAGGGCCAGCCTGAACTACAAAGTAAGACCCTGTCTCAAAAAAAAAAAAAAGTGGGCAAATGACTTGAATAGCCATTTCCCAAAAGAAGAAATCTAAATGGCCAAAAAGCACATGAAAGGATGCTCAAAACCAGTAATCACAGCAGAAACACAACTGAAAACCACCATGAAACACCACCTCATACCCATCAGGATGGTCACTCAACAAAAACTTTAGAAAATAGCAAGGGCCAGCTGGAATGTGAACAAACTGGCCTGCTGTGCACTGCTAGTGGGGTTCTAGAATACAGCACCTCTATGCAGTAGTGTGGCAGTTGCTGAAAAGATTAAAAATACAACTATCACTCGTGTCATATACTGGTAAAAATTTCCCAATGCTGAGTGTGACTATGAGGTGTATATAAAATGTCCAATTCAATTTAAGGGCCAGAGATTTAGCTCAGTGGTTCTGGCGCCTGCCTCGCAAGCGCAAGGTCCCGAGTTAGATCCGGTAACCACACACAATGCTGGCCGTGGTGACTCACGCCCACCAACCATCAATACCACACCACAGAGCCAGGCGTGGTGGCTCCTCCCACCTGTAATCCCAGAACTCAGGAGGCAGAGACAGGAGGAGGATTGCTGAGTTCAAGGCTTGCCTGGGCTACCCAGCGAGCTCAGGGCCAGCCTGAACTACAAAGCGAGACCCTGTCTCAAAAAAATAAAAAGAATTCAACTTAAAAAAATACTACTACCATGTGACCCAGAAATCCTACTTCTGGGTATAAGCCCCCCAAAACTGAAAGCATAGTCATGAGGAGATATGTGCATATGACATGTTATTACAATATTCATAATAGTCAAGAGGTGGAATAATCCAACTGTCTGTAAAGGAAGGAACAGAATAAAATATGATATACAGGAATAATTGTTCAAAAAGGAAATCTTGTCACTGCTACAAAATGAATAAACTTTATAGACATTATGCTAAGTAAAATAAGCAAATTTAAAAACCCAAATTCTGTACAATTTCACTTACATAAGATACCAATAGTCAAATTCATAGATACAGAAAGTTGAATGGTAGTTACCAGGGCTGGCAGAGGGAGAGAAATGTAGAGGGTTGTTGTTTTATAGGTACAGAGGTCTCAGTTCAGCAAGATGAAAGAAAAGATCTAAAAATCTGTTATACAACTGTGCATCATTATCATTGCTGAGCTGAACTGTATGCTTATAAATGATAAAAATGGCTGCAAGTGGTGTATGCCTGCAATTCCAGCTACTCCGAAGGCTGAGGCAGGAAGACCACAAGAGTTCAAGCAACACAGGGAGACCATGTCTCTTTTTTTTTTTTTTGAGACAGGGTCTCGCCGCCGCCGCACAAGATTTAGCTCAGTGGTTCCAGCGTCTGCCTCACAAGCACAAGGTCCTAAGTTCGATCCCCAGTAAGCACATACAATGCTGGTCCTGGTGACTCATGCCCACCAGCAAGCAATACCACATACCACAGTGCCAGGCGTGGTGGCTCACGTCTGTAATTCCAGCACTCAGGAGGCAGAGGCAGGAGGATTGCTGAGTTTCAGGCTTGCCTGGGCTACACAGTGAGCGCAGGGCCAGCATGAACGACAGAGCAAGACCCCATCTCAAAAAAAAAGAAGTACAATAGTAAATGTGAAACACAGACAAACCCACTGGGTGACAGGGTGGTGTTTAGGTGTCACACATGGTATGACTGTGCTAAGTCTGTTAAGTCCATGCCTACTGAACAAAAGGTCTGCAAAGTTATCATGTGAAAGTGAGATTCAGGCTAATTTGCCCCTATTCTACTACACTGACCTGTACAATGCCCAGAGGTCAGAGAGACACTGGGCCTTGAGGCTCATGGCTGAAGCAGGGAGCTCTGCTCCCACAGTCGCTGTAGAAGAACAGAACCGTGCAGTGCAACAGGCTGAGGGAAAGTTGTGCTCAAAGTCCACTTGCCTGTTCTGTCCCCTTCAAATCTGACCTACTCACCAGCACACACACTAACGCTGCTTCAGAAATTAAGATTAAGGGTCTGAGATTTAGCTCAGTGGTTCCGGTGCCTGCCTCCCACAAACAACAATGCAGGGCATGGTGACTCCTGCCCACCAGCCATCAATACCACATACCACAGTGCCGGGCATGGTGGCTCACACCTGCAATCCCAGCACTCAGGAGCAGAGGCAGGAGGATTGCTGAGTTCAAGGCTTGCCTGGCCTACATAGTGAGCTCAGGGCCAGCCTGAACTAAAAGCGATACCCTGTCTCAAAAAAAAAAGAAAGAAAGAAATTAAGATTGAGCACTGTGTGTAAAAACTCCAACAGCAACTCTGATTGCAACAATAAAAAAGTAAAGCTGGTAGTCCATGCCTTCTTCCACTGCTGCTTCACCCTGGCAAAAGGCCTTGCAGTGTGCGGGCCAGGACACTGGCTGTCCTATGGGCTGAGGGTCTGGGAGGTATGCACAGCATGGCGAGGCTGCCTTCCCCAAGACCAGAGGACAGGGGCACCACCCACTTGGCTCAATACCATGGGGCTAGCAGCAAGGCCAGTACCTGCTGGATAAGACATTCCTATACAGGACATTGTTTTTCACCTCGTCTCTGGAATTCAGTTCTAGATATCAAGTTTGGGGGGTTGTTTTGTGGGGGCTTGCCGAAGCCAGCTGGACAAAACAGCGGGGTCGTGAAGTCAAGGGGCACGGATTAAGAAAAGAGAAGACAGGAAAATGGGCTCGGGAGTACCTCTCAGTCAATACTGAACAGGCACCCGTTTATTGAGCAGGTTGTATTTATACTTTTTCAGAGGGCCAATATGGCCTCAAAAATGGTTACATTTTTTCTTATAGGGGAAGAAAAACAGGAACAAAGCACCTGGGAAACCAGCACACAAACAGGAGAAGGATGTCAACTAGCACACACTTAATTAACTCTATTCCAATTTGGTCCTAACCTATACAGGAACAGGAAGGAAAACAACATGTAGCCAACTTGAGAAACAGAGGTCAGGGGTCCAAGTCAGAAGTCGTTTACCTTCTCAGTCAGGCATCCCAATGCAGTGATCCAGAGGTCACAGATCACCTTGGGAGCTGGGCAGCACTGTTTGGTATAGTGCAGATCTCCCAACTGCTAGTTGGTGCAGCACCCAGTGCAGATCTCCAGGCCTGAAAAGTCTCTTCCAGCAGGGTCTGCTCCCCACAGGGGTTTTGAGGAGTTTTTAAAGACAGGGTCTCACTATTAGTTTAGGCTGGCCCTGAACTCATTATTCTGCCCAGGCTGGCCTCCAACTTGAAGCAATCCTGTCTCAGCCTCCCAAGTGCTGGGATTACAGGTGTACCCCTTGTGCCAAACCAAGATCCCAGTTTTTAAACTGGTGACGTTCTAAAATTTATCATCTGAGCCTTTCCCATACAATTCTTACCAGAAAAAGTATCTCCCAGGCACATCACTTTATTACTTACCTAAACAAGCAGGCAGTTTTTCTTCTGAATAATGCCAGCAGTCACAACTGGGAAATGTACTAGTCTTTGTCACATATCTTTAAAAAATGTATTAGGGTAAAAGATATACAATATTGCCATGAATCCCCTAGGGTAAAAGATATACAATATTGCCATGAATCCCCCTCAATTCTCCTGACTTCAAACACAATGAACTCACTGTTCCTATCACTTTCTGAAGCCACTTGGAAGTCCTCCTTCCAAAGAGGAGGTGTTCACTGAGCCTGCTGGTGAGGGCCATCCAGCAGACACACAGGCTGGGAAGCACATTTGATTGTCTTCATCCACCTCATCCCCAGGGCAGGCACCTCAAGACTCCCTACAGTCAAAATGAGGGGTAAACATTTTGAATCAAGTCAGGCAATCAAGGCCAGCATAACTAGACACTCATGAATGAGGACTTCCAGAACTGCTTCAGAAAGTGCGAAGGCGCATGCCTGTGCTTGGAGCACTTGGGAAGCTGAGGTAGGAGGGTCTCTCTGAGTTCTGACCAGATGAGGTGTGTTTGGCTCCAAGGGAAAAGCACGGAGGAAGGGATGGCAAAGCAGAGCTGCCTGATTCATGGCAGCCAGAATCAGAGAGAAAGGAAGGGCTAGGGAAATGAACACTCCCTTCCAGGACACACCCCAGTAACCACCTCTTCCAGCAAGCCCGGCTCCTACAGCAGTTAGCTATGGACTCCTCAATGATGGATCCTCTAACAAGTACAGATCCCATCAATCATTTTCGCAAGCCCCATCTCCAAACACACAAAACTTGGGAGATACTCTGTAACTGGACCAGAACCCTGCGTAAACCTCAGGGGGGAAAAATCACATTCTATTTGGTGAACAGTGACGTAACAGGATAAAACACAAAAACACCTTGCTTCCACTGGTAGTAAACACGCTGTCCTATCCTCTGCGCTCTTCCTAGCTATCCTTCCAATTTCCAATAGAAATTTTATCAATTCTATTCTTGCTTTATGTTACCAGAGCACAGCAACTCAAGTTTCCAAGTCTTCCAGTCCAAAGAGTTCATGAGAGTCTCCACCTGGATGATCAAGTGACTGCCCCGGAACAAGTACTAAAACCTCATAATTCAGACTAGCACCCCAAGTAACCCAATTAGTGAACAATCTTAAAATCAACTTTCCAAGTAACTACGACAAAGTATCACACGTCTCAAAGAAGTAGTACGCTGAGGACCACACAGCACAGGCTTTTGTGCACTTTACTTCAGTTAGCATTCATAACGCACTGCAGCCAACCCAGGCAGACAACCTGCCAGGTGACCACTCTCCTCAGTCCGGCCTCAATGCCTCCCTCCACTCTCAGTGTCTGAAAAGCAGTAACCTGTGCAGTTACTTAAATATCCTACTATAATCTGCCACTTATTTAGATGACTGACATTATGGGCAAATGAAGGCACTAACACTAACAAGCAGCACAGGCATCGTGACCTGACACAGCTGCAGGAGACAGGATACCTGAGGCTCCAGAGCAGGCAAGCTCTGGGGCAGACAGCTGCACACCAGTGGGGCAAGTCCTCGCCAAGGAAAGCTCTGCGACAGAACAAGAGCATGTCTGACATTCCTGTGTTAAGGCATCTGTCTGTAAGGCAGAGTGTACTTAACTGTCAGTGTTTTTAGCCCCTTGAAAATGAAACTACTCGGATGGTCATTCTCTAGCTTCGCACCCTGATCAAGAATGCATTATTCCAAAAGCAGGACACAGCATTTCAAAACATCTCTGCTCCTCCAGCCTCAACCTATGGAAGCACGCACCACACCAAGAGTGTCTGAACAGTATTTTTAGATTGCTCCTCTGCAGAAAGACACATATATTCAACACTAGTTTTTTTTTTAAAAAAAGAAGCAAAATGCAAGTCTGCAGCTATGCAAATGAATGTTTGTTATGAAGTCCCAAACAACAGGGATTACAGACCCACCATCAGCCCACCGGATGGCTGATCTCTGAACTCTGGCATTCAGCGGGACTCTGGGTGTGGGTGTCTGCTGCTGCTCTCAGAGCCACACAGCAATACTTGTTCAGCAGGCTGGCACGCCCCCACCTTCCCCACATCCAGGATCCTCCCAGCAGGAAGGAAACCCTGTCTTGGAACAATCCTGGACATGCCGCCCCCAGGGCAGGGCAGTGGCCACAGCCTCCACTGGGAAAATCCCAGGTCTGGCCCTCTGCATCTGCACCTCAGACTAAGGAGCCCTTGTCATTCAGGGACAGCTGGAGAGCCCTCTCAAGACGGAAGCACCTGTTACAGTCATGACTTTTAAAAGCCACACAACTCATAGGTAAAGGGTCAGAAGTAATGGTAGTACACCCTCTCCCTGCTAATCCCAAGGCTCCTCCATGCCTAAAGAACACACCCTAGACTCCAGCCCTGAAAGTGTGCTCCAGGTTCCTGCTTTTCTCCCTAAACCTCTTGCCATTCTCAAGTCCCTGTGTGCCCCACTGCCACACCCCAACCTCCCTGACTGAACCTTGGACACACAACCACACGATGCCCAAAGGGGTGTTGACCCCTTACCTTCCAAGTCTTTGGGGCCCATAGGCTCTCTGGTAAAACTCCCGGACAGAGGTAGATGGGTCAGATGTGCACTGGCCCCCACAGAGCCTGTCCTCACTCATGGGAATGAGCCCTACTCCAGACACTGCACTTGCTAGACTCTGAACTCTGAGCATACAGCCTTAGGACCCCAGACAGTCCTTTCATAATTCAGCACCAGGGCCTGAACCCACAGCTTCACACTGAGCTACATCCCCAGCCTTTTTTTTCCTTCATTTAAATTCTGAGATAGGGTCTCAGTAAGTTGCTAAGTTGCCCAGGCTGGTCTCAAACTTGGGATCCTGCAGGGGGATTCACTCAGTGGTTCTGGGGCCTGCCTTACAAGGGCATGGTCCTGAGTTCAATCCCTGGTACCAAAAACAAAACGGAACAAAACTTGGGATCCTCCTGCCTCATCCTCCCAGGGTGCTAGGGTCACATGTGTGACCAAAACAGGCTGTCAAGAGTCAATTTTCCTTTTCAGGAGCATCATGTTCACAAAATATAAAATAACTGTAGCTACCCAAGAAAACACAATAATTATCAAAAGTAATTCAAGTAATGAAATTCAAAGTAATAAATGTGACTTATTGTTTTAATTTTCTACACTCACTATTCCTAGTAATGAAAGTAACTGAAATTCCTATTCATTCACCCTGTGGAGCAAGGAAACAGACACAGTCTACAGTCATTTCTTTTAAAAAAAAAAATTCATATTCTGAATGTAACACCTTGTGAAGAGAACTTCACACTCTCACAACTTCCCCCACACACACACACTCAAACACACAGGCACAAAAATAATGAGGGGTATGGGGAAGGACTGGGTCTTGCACATGCTAGGCAGGTACCCTACTACCTAGCCACATCCCCAGCACCACAAAATAAAGTTTTAATTTATGACTAGCCTTTCCCAGTAATCCACAAAAAGCTAGAGAGCTAGAAATAAATTAGTTTCAAAAAAGAATACAGTCTTCAAATTTTTTTTGAAGAAAAAGTTCTATACTATATCAGACCATTCACCACTTTTGTTGGATACTAAAAAATTGGAAAATATTCCCAAAAAAGTGGTTTTCATAAAACACCAAAACTCAGGAAACTTAATGCAGTTTTACTTCATGTACAGTCCCTTCAAAATAAGCAACCTCTCACTAGAAACAAAAAAGTTCCTAGGAAAAATGGAAAATGCAATCCTACCTAAGGACAATAGGTGATTATGCTTATAAAGGGTCATATCTTCTAAAAAGAAAATGTTAGCCAGGTGTGGTGGCACACATCTATAATCCCAGCATTCAAGGGACTGAGATAGCAGGAGTACCTTAAGTTTGAGGGCAGTCTGAACTTCATTGTGAGTTCAAGGCCAGCTTTTTTAAACCAAAAAAACACAAATAAATAAAAAGAAACCATTATAAACAAGTTAATTACAATAAACTAAAACTACCGCATGCAAAGGAGCCAACAAAAATTCTAGCCAAGTCCCTATGCATCAATGACTAAAAACTAAGCAGAGATCCTGTCACTAATAAGGACAGTCTGTCATCATTGAAGAAGTTTTGTGACAGAAGAGGCTGGAGACACATATGGGGCGATCAGGAAAATGTTCACACTGGACATGTGATATCTGCCTAGGTGGGGTGGCAACCCTGTGATGTTAAAAAAGGAATGAACGTCCTGAAGTATTTGTGGGTGAGATGGCACCTGGAGTTTCCCTTCAGATAAAGGAGGGGAAGAATACTGATGAAATGGATTAGTCAGGGACAGATAACTGTTAGACCGAGCTGGATGCTTGAAATTTTCCACGATGACAGCACCAAGGCTTGTGAGGAAATTTCGAGTACTTCTCTGTTCCCTGTTGTCCGCAACTTGTACACACACCTCCTAAGGCCTGGGGCTTGCACAGCTAGCTGCTGCCAGCTGTGCGCACAGGCTTTGTACTTGGAATCTCAGCACCACCAGATCCCAGAAACTTTCCAAACAGAACTCGGCAGATCTCTGGAACCGAGGGGAACATGAAGGGAAATCACAGTGAACCTGCCCGCACCTCTCAAAAACAATTCATACCAAGGTTTCATTCTTTGTGTTTTCTTGGTTTCACAAAACCTTCTGGCTTACTGCACTGCCCCAAACACTCGCGCTGACAAAGAGAGATACAAACAATCCAACCACTGTGTAACCAGGTCAAAAACAAGCTCTGGCTAACTTGCTGCAAGGAGTACACTCACCACTCACATTTGGCCAGAAAAACTGGGCTAGAAAAAAAGCCGCCCCGTGCTTAAGCAAACACTGGGGTTGGGGAGAATGTCTAAGCCAGTAACCAGCCACTCAGTAGTTGCAACACAGTCTTCCAAAATTTTCCAATGCCTTCCAGATTCAGTTGGGCCCAGGAGGCTGAAGTTAACAGGGCTCCTTTTCAAATTCAAAAATCTGGACAGGACCCCAACCACTAAACACACTGATTCAGTTAAGATCACCCTAAGAAGACACTCAAACACACCACTGGGCAGCAAGCCAGTCGTGGCCCACGCCTGGGGCAGTCGGAGCTGAGGGGTGGCTTCAAGTGACAGACAAACCCGGTTCAGAAAGCAGAAAACAGACAATAGGATCCACACTCCATTGGGCCTAAGAAGCTGTCTCCAGTCAGCTTCAACCCCCTCCCTTCCATTTTTAATGAGACGGTGACAGTTCTTGATGGTGAGCCACAAAGCCCCGCTTCATAAGACCATTTTTTTCTAACTAAACCTTGTGCCCACTCTAATAAGCTGGAAAGAAACCCCCATGAAACTCCCAGAAAACCTTTGGTGATGAGCAACAAATAACTCAGGGAGAATGAGCATTCCATGTGAGTATTGGGGCCCGAGCCTCCATTACCCACAGCTCTTCCACAAGCACTGCAAAGGGGCATGGACAAAATGACAACACAATAAGTCACATCAAGTGTCAGCTACTCATCATCGTGGATTCAGTCTCCAGATTTTTTATGGGGGGGAGTAAAAAAGAGAAAGGCCTGGGGTGGGTGTGAAACCAGGGCACCCTCCTTCTCTCCCTCATCTGTTTCAATTATACAGCTGTCAAACAGGTTATTCCTGGAATTCAGATTCTATAATCCCACACTGTCATTCTTCCTTCTCCTGTTGCCCAAACACACACTTCTCCCTGCTTCCCCAAAATCTGTGCCCAGCTGCGGACACCGGGAAAGAAAGCAGGCAGACAGGCCAGAGTTACCAAGCAGGCCCAGGTAACCTAGGTCCCCACCTCCAGCCTTGGCCAGCCAGCCGGGAACGCGATGACAATGTCCCAGAGGCCAGGGCAGCAGCAGCTGAGGGCGAACCCGGGCCAGGCCTGCCGGTATCAAATGTTAATGCATACACTCGGGGTCAGATTAGGAGAAAGACACAGGTCGTCTTGGACGAAGGGGGTCCTCTTCGAGTTCACTGGGGAAAAAGTGCATGCCTAACAGTGGTGACCTCCTCGCACAGCCGGGAAACGAGGTCTTCTGAGGCCGCGGTGAGCCTCCCCTCCAGGAGCGGAACAAGGGCTGCAGAGCGAGCCCTCCCTGAGAGCGTCCGCGCGCGTGGCCCGGTCCCTCGCCCCCAGCACGAAGTTTCCACGCGCCGCGGGAGCAAAGGAGACGCCCACACCGACCTTATAGACTTGTCCATAGGTGCCATTCCCGACCTCTTCCACGAGCTGGAAGATCCCGGAGGGGTCCTGCGGGGAGAAGAGGAGGGTCAGCGGCCCGGGCCCGGCGGCGGCGGCGGCGGCGGCGGAGGAGGAGGAGGGGACCACCGCCCGCCCAGAGTCCCCGCGCCCGACCAAGCGCTCGCAAACAAAGGGGCCGCGCCCGCGCCGCCGCGCCGCTCACCTGCAGCGCCGAAAGGTCGATGTCCACCAGGCTCTTGGCGAGGGAGTCGTTCGCCATGTTCCCGCGGTCCCGCCCGGCCGGCCGCGGCGAGCGTGCGCGGCGGCGGCGGCGCTCACACCACGGCCTCGGCGTCGCCCGCCGCCTCAGGCACGGCCCGCGCCCAAGAGCTGCGAGCCCGCGTGCGCGCGCGAGGCCGCCAGACAAAGATCCCTCGGCAGCGGCGCGGGGCGGGGCGGGGCGGACCCGAGAAGAATGGCGAGCGCGGAAGGCGACTCCCACTTCCCCGGCCGGCGAAGAGCGCGCGGAAACGCGTTCGCGCCCGGAGCGGCGGGAAACGAGACGGGTGCGCGGCGGGAGCGGCGTGAACTTTCGCCGCGGTGGGCGGGACCGGGCGTCGGCCGGCCAGGCGGGCTATCTGAATATTCATCGAGGTGGGAGGTGTTAAACAGCGCTCGAGCGGGCACCGTCTATTGGAATATTCATCAGAGGCGGGGCTGGACTGTGGGCTGGCGGCGCGGGCATTTTGAATATTCATTTCGGGGCGGGGCAGAACAATGGCGGACCGGGCGCGGGCTGCGTAAATATTCATCAGCGTGGGCGGGGTCGACCAGTGGCGTGCCCGACTCGAGCTTTATAAATATTCATCTTGGGTGGGGCCAGAGAATTCCGTAGGGGCGCTGGCCCGGCGGAACACAGGGTGGTTCCGTGGGTGGCCTGGGGAGAGGCGACGCGAGGGTGCACGCTCCCGCTTTGCAGTAACAGTGACCGGAGAAGGATCCTCTTTGAGACCCTAAAGCCAAGAAGGTGGGCGCGACCTCAGAGCTCCGAGAAGGCGTGCCTACCTGGGTCCCCCCACCCTGATTCTGTTTACCAGAATAACTATCTATCCTCCTTTATCCCTCTTTACAAATAAAGCACCTTCCTTCCATTAAACTCTGTCCCTCCAGTTTATTATCGGGGCTGAGTTACCGGCTCAGGGGCTCCTCAGACAGCAGAGCGGTGCTAATGTTCCCATGATGCAGCAGTGGCACATCCTGGTCGCGGGACAGAGAAGCACAGCGGGTGGCGGATGGCGAGAACAGCGGCACCTCAGAGGGCAGAGGAAGGAGGCGAATCCCAAACACTGCTGATGATGGCTGGGGAGGGGCTATGACAGCTTTGCGCTGCGGTCCTCAGAGCTGTTTGTATTTTACTGTCAGTAAACTCAAGGTGGATGGTACAAACTTTCCAGGCTCGGAGGAGGTAAGAGAGAGAAGGAACCAGGGTCTGACTTCCAAGTTGAGGATCTTAACTTTCCCCATGTTAAGGTTAGAGCAGAGAGACTGGAATACAGAGACCCAGTTTCACCTTCCTTCCTCACAGGGCTTTTTCACATGGATAAATGAATCCTGGACCTTTACTGGTCTGGAAGAAAGGACAGAAGACGGAAGACTGGCATATGGGAAGAGCACAGTACAGTTTGCAATGAGCTTTCAAAGAGGAACAGAATTACTGTATGATCTTGTCGCATAGGTGGAGAAACTGAGGCACAGGCAGGGACAGTGTATTTCACAAGATCACACAGCAAGTCAGTGAAGGAGGCAAGTTCAGGTGTATCCAGATTCCCCTGAAGGTAACAAGCAACACACACACTCCAGAAAAAACACAGAGAGACTCCATCTGGGCTTCGTAGAATGGACAAGACAGAAGGGACTTTGAGGCAGTTAAAGTATAGAGGAAATGATGGGCATAGGGTGAGTTCTTCATATTTCTTTTTTTTTTTTTTGTCAAGCACAGCTGCAGCCACAGGCCAGCCAAGTATTCACTCACCTTGAGAAAAATTCCATTCCTTGTAGCCTAAGGAAAACCAGAATCTACAGCCCAGGGCAACTACATCTACAGGAGGCTGAGGGGAAAGTATTAAAGGAGAAGCCAAAGAGGGGAAACTTGAAAATCTGGGTATAATGTTAACTCACTGTCTGTCTGATCTTGGATCACGCATGTATGAAACTGACAGCGACCAGAAGCAAGCTGCTTCCTGTTAACTGTATCCTATTCCAGATAGGACAGTTTCCTATTTGATTGTAGCCAAATTAGTGGCCTGCGAAAGGAAAAACCAGTCAATGTAACAGAATTAATAGTTTCTTACCTGTATCATTCATAATTTTAGGCCACCATAGAATTTACCTGATACTGAAAGAGGATGGAAAACTCAACCACTGTCAAAGGATAGACAAGACCAATCCTGAATGATCTAGTTGTTGGAATTAACAGAGGAAAATGTGAAAGCAGTCATTTTAACTATAGTATATTGGGTGAGGAAATTATACTTGAAGTAAATGATAAGAGCCTCCCATGAGAACCGAAAATACATGGCTGGATTAGGGTATGGGAATGTGGATTAAAGATGAGGGCCGGAGGGTTAACTCAGTGGTTCCGGCACCTGCCTTGCAAGTGCAAGGTCCTGAGTTTGATCCCTGGTAACCACATATAATGCTGGGCGTGGAGACACGCCCACCAACAATCAACACCGTTTACCACAATGCCGGACGTGGTGGCTCACGCCTGTAATCCCAGCACTCAGGAGGCAGAGACAGGAGGATTGCTGAGTTCGCGGTGGCTTACCTGGGCACCATAGTGAGCTCAGGGCCAGCCTGAACTATAAAGCAAGACACTGTCTCAAAAGAAAAAAAAAAAGATGTGATATTGAGATTAAATATGTGTGCATTACACTAAACCACTGATTGGAATTAGCATAGTTCTGTGTATGAATAATGAAAGCCCTGCCCTGTGTGTAGGTAGTAACAATCAATAGAATATAATAGAGAGGAAAGGCAAGAATCCTGCTGCTGCTTGCTGCTTCACTGTCTCCTGCCTGCTTTGCCATGAACTGTTTGTTCTCTATGATGTTTCTCTGCCAGGCCATCTCGCCTTGCAGCCAGTTGACTATCAACTGAAACCTGTACAAACTGAGCTGAAATAAACCTTTCCTCCTTTAGCTTGTGGGTGTCAGTATTTTGTCTTAGTAAGAGAAAATAACTAAGACATATTGTGACACTAACAGTTGATCTAATCACTGAGATGGCTATTAAGTGACTAATGGGAGGTTAACATTTACAGTGTGGTACATCAGACAAACTGAGATGGTATGAGAAAATGACAAAGTTCATCATACTGTAGCTAAAGATGAGACCCCTAAGTAGGGTCGGAACATGAACATGACCCTTTAAGAGGTCTCTGCAATCCTCTGTGACAGTGAACAGCAGGCAGGTGTTTGGTTTTCCCATAAAGAAAGTAGCCTGTGGTTTCACTTCTGCGCAGGTGCTCTGCTCCTCCGGCTGTCCTGTCTGTCCATGGTGAGTGGTCAGGCTGCAGGTTCACAGTGGGTAGGATCTCAATGGAAGCTGTGTATGATGTTCTAGGTGGTGAAGGGGCTGGTTCTGGCTCCAGACCTTAGTGCAGCTAATGCCTACAGGCTGCCTGGACATGAGGCTCTGCAACAGCAGTACAACAAGCATGATCTCTCATCAGGGCATGAGAGAGTCCACGATGGGCCAAGGGGCCCATGGGTGCTGGGAGTTTAGTTCCAAGAC
Source organism: Thryonomys swinderianus (assembly GCA_004025085.1). Classification (NCBI taxonomy): domain Eukaryota; kingdom Metazoa; phylum Chordata; class Mammalia; order Rodentia; family Thryonomyidae; genus Thryonomys; species Thryonomys swinderianus. The sequence continues at coordinate 2,309 of PVIC010031508.1, read as the reverse complement.
CTAGGAGTGGGGAGTCGTGGGCTGAGTTCCATACTTGGTTGGTGGCTGGTCATTCTTCCTGCAGACCACGGTGATCCTATATCTGAGGTGAACATGGCTGAGAATGATCTGGAACGTGGGGCTGTGGTTACGTTTCTGGCTCTCAGGGATATGGAAGGGAGGGTCATGGATCCCTCAGAGATCTACTTTCAGTTTCCTTCTAAGTGCAGTGAAGTAGCAGCCTAGAAGTTGCCTCCGTTGATTATGCTGCAAAGAGCCAGGTGGCATGGGATGGTGTTGGTTATGAGAGCACTTACCTCTCTGAGAAATTTTAAGGGATTAAAGTGGAGAGACGAGCAAGGACTTGAGGGTGACTCAGGGGCTGCTCCTGAGGCATTAAGGGGCAGAGCGATTTGCTAGAGTTATGAGGAGCTGAGAGGGTGTTTCGCCTGCTCTGTGGCTCAGCACTTGCTCAGTTGTGAGACCTGTGGGGGACACAGAAGCCCTGGGAGCAGACGGACTTGCCCAGGGTCCTGGGAAGGAGGCTGAACCTGCAGACGGCCAGCTTGTAGCCACTGGACATCACCTAGGGCTCTGTACTGTAAGTGTCTGTGGGAGAAGGAAATGCTGGGTCTGTGCTTTGTGTGGGGAGGAGAAATGTGCAGAGACAGGGCACATAATGGCGGTGTGGGGGTGTCGCTGAACGATGTCCCTAGAACACCCAGCCCTTGCAGTCCTAAAATGCAAGAGCACACTGCGGCTGAGTCACAGTGGCCCTCTGTGCCCCGGCAAGGAGACAGAAATCCAGGAACATTTGAGTGAGTAGAAATGTGAGCGTCAGTGCTTTCCCCCTGGTCACAGAGTTAGAGGTCTCCACAGGGGCTGCAGGAAGGTGAGGCAGAGAGAGGCGCATGCTGGGCTCTCAGGCCGGGCGCTGCTCCGTGGGGAGCGTGTGTGCCCAGCTGCCATGTGCCAGCTTTGTATTCTGTACAAAGAGGAAAAGCTTCATTTCAAATATTGAAAATTTCAAACACACACGCACGCACGCACACACACACACACACACACTAGCTGACTGGACTGATCCAGGGAGCCTGGTGTTCTCAGCTTGAAACACACATCTCCGCTGCCGTTTCACTACAGTCTCTTCTCCCTTCCTCCCCCTCCTTAAAGGATGCACAGGATCCTCAGTGTCCATGGGCTGTACTCTCTCCCCCATTTCCCTCCTTTTCCTCTGGAACTAATCTGCATAACACCTTCACACCTTGCACACTTCTCCCTCTCACACTCACCCCCGATCTGAGGTGTGGAAACCTCGGCAGAGGGCACACCGTAGTGTCGGGTGGGGTCGGTGGTCATCTTCCTACACTCTGGGGTCCTGGGCAGCACAGGGCCTGGAAGGGGCGCATGCCCACAGCAGGCAACACGTGTAAGGGCTGCTCATGGTAAGGCTGTTGCCTCTGTGAGTTCGGAACTGTCTCTCCTGGTGTCGACTGTGTTTTCTTACTGTGGGACTGCAGGAAGCAGACAGGAAAGTTAGCAAAGGATGACTCTTTCTGCTGAAATCTCCTAACTGCCTTAGTGACCCTTGTGGGGAGCTGAGCCTGAGAGCTGGGCCTGTGGTCACCTGGCCTTAAATTTTGCTTTTCTTCAAATGGTAAGTGGGCTGCATGATTTTGGAGTTAGGTCTTTATTTCTCCTCATTTGAACTACTAATGTTGCAGGAAGAGAACATGGAGATATTAATAATAACCTTCAAACATAGGATAGAGGGCGGGAGGGTTAGCTCAGTGGTTCCGGTGCCTGCCTTGCAAGCGCAAGGTCCTGAGTTCGATCCCTGGTAACCACATATAATGCTGGCGTGGAGACCCGCCCACAAACAATCAACACTGCATACCACAATGACGGACGTGGTGGCTCATGCCTGTAATCCCAGCACTCGGGAGGCAGACAGGATTGCTGAGTTTGCGGCGGCTTGCCTGGGCACCATAGTGAGTTGAGGGCGAGCCTGAACTACAAAGTGAGACCCTGTCTCAAAAAAAAAAAAAAAAACATAGGATAGAGTTGTGAAAAAGTACTTGACATCAGAGAGACAATTTGTATGAGATCTGAACCAGGTTCCTGTCTGTCTCTGCAAGAAAGAGACGGATCATGGAGACAGACAGGAAAAACACATGGAAATTCTCAGGCTGGTGGGAGGGAGCTGGAGCTGGGCTGTGTCCCCAGAGGCTGGTGCCCCGTGTCCAGTGCGAGCCTCTTGCACCTGTGTGGGGCAGGCTGGGGAAGGGGGGTGGGGCCACCCTGGCAGGTTCCAGGTGCCCCCATAACAG
>PVIC010031507.1:0-21307 GCA_004025085.1 Thryonomys swinderianus | reverse complement strand
GGGTTTCAGATGAGAGAGTTATCCCAGTGTTTGGGCCTTGTCCAGTTGATTTGGTAACTGACACCTGCAGAACTGGCAAGGCTGCCCACCGAAGCAGGAGTTCTGAGGCAGATGAGAAGAGTGTCTTCCGTACAGGGACTCCCGCTGCCTGATGGAGGAGACCCTCACGTGGAAGACAGGGAGGCTGGGGGTGAGGTCACTGGACTAAAGAGGGTGGATTTGAAGACAGTGTTGCCTGCATAACCCGCCACAGATGTAGGTCACTGTGACCCTTAGTCTGCATTATCCTTGGAAGTGTGGGAGTCCAAAGAGAGCGGGAGGTGAAGAAACGGTCAACAGAGCCGTGACACCCACCATAGGAAATACAGATTGAGCAGTAGCTGGAAGGAAAAGTGGGGTGTTGTGGCTTGAATTGTCACTCCTTGCAAAAGACATGCTGAACCCTAGCCTCCCGCATCAGTACATGTGACCTTACAGGGATTTTTTTGTTTGTTTGTTTTATTTTAGCTTTTTGAGACAGGGTCTTGCTTTGTAGTTCTCACTAGCCCAGGCTGGCCTCGAACTCCTGGCAGTCCTCCTACCTTTTCCTCCTAAGTGCTGGGATTACAGGCATGAGCCACTATGCCTGGCATTGTGGCTACCAGGCATGCGGCACTGGGGATCAAACTTGGGGCCTTGAGCTTGCCAGGCAGACACCAGAACCACTGAGCTAATTCCCTGGCCGAAAACAGGAAATTTGGAGGGATAAGCAAGTTCGTGAGGTCGTGAGAGTGAGCTCCATTACGGTCTGACTGGTGTTCTTCTAAGAAGGGATATAGATGCCTTGTGAGGGCAGGCAGGGAGAAGGCCAGGTGATGACAGCAGCAGGGTGCAGTCAGCCGCAGGAAACTAGACGAAGCAAGACAGGATTCTACCCAGAGTGTCAGTGGGACTATGGCCCTGCTGACACCTCAGTCCCAGAACAATGAGAGAATTCCTGTGGTTATTCTATCAGCCCTGGGAAACTCACACAAGAGGTCAAGAACTTGATGTGGCTCAGCCTTAACTCTACACTAAGAAGAAAATCCCATCGGGAGAGAAGAGGGTACAGGGAGATCAGGGATGATCAGGGAGCTGCCTGCGTGTCCCTCTTGAGCCAGAAAAAGTTGCCTAGAATAGAAGGAAGGCTGGTATCGTTGAAGGTGGGAAGGACCGTTTCTTCTCAATAGACTTTGTAGGGTCGTAGTTTATCTGCCCCTTACTTCTGGCAGGCCCAGGGACTACATTAGATAGGAAGGCAGTGAAGGGGCTCAGGAGCTAAGAGCTACCCCCCAGTTTGAGTCAAGGGGGAAGAGTGGTACCACAGAGCCTTCAGCATCTGCTGGTGAACTGAGATTGTGGTTCCTGGATTTAGAACGGAAGGGGCATGTATGCATGCATATGTGTGTAAAAGACCACACGGATGTCAGTATATGTCTGCATGTTTATGTGCATGCTGGTATGTGCACATGCATCTGTTTGTGCATGTATTACATGTGGTCACAGCCAGAGTGTGCTCACTTAGCCAGGTGTGGACTCTCATGTGCTGTTTCTTCTTCCCCAGCTCTGCCTGCTCAGGACCCTGCCTGCCTCCAAGCAGATGACATAAAGAGGAAGCCAGGGCTCCGAGTTGCCAGCTCCCTGTTCCCAGGTAAATAAGTGATCCTTTTAGCCCCAAAGAGCACTGCTGTGCCAGAGGTTGAGCTTGACCCTCACATGACCTGCCTAGCTCTATGCTCAGGGCTGATCTCCAGTCTGCCAGGAGCTGGACCTCATGCAGCATAAGCAGCAACCCTAGCCTCTCATTTAGGCCTTCCTTGAGCTGCTGAGAGGCAGGAGGGACGCAAAGTGAGGATGGGAGCTGTCTTTGCTTTCTGGGCTTCATGGGCTCACTAGGCAGAGCTCATTCACCAGATATTTCTCCTCCACAACAGGCTCAGGTTTGTTGGTTCTTGCATCTGCAAAGACTTGTTGGCTAGTTGTAGGTAGGTCCAACCTTTCATGAAGGAAAGGTCTTTTGCTGTGAATTAGAGCTTCTTATTGGGGGAGTGCTGAGTAGAAGGAGTAAATTTCTTATTCTTATTTATGAGTGACGTTGAACCTTTTAGAGCTTTCTGTGATAACAAACAGCTCGCTGCAGCAGGTTAACCATCACTGGCCCAGTTTATACTAAGTGTATCCTCTGCCTTTAAGGTATACTCAGCCTCTAAGAGATAAAATTGGGATGCTTTAGCTCACGACCAGATACAGGAGAGAACAAATCCCATTCTGAAAACCCTTTGTGGGGTGTTCCTTCTCCAGGCCCGCCGACTGCAGGATACTCTGATATTTTGGAGGGGGCACACAATCACTGGCTGAGCCAGGATGAGTATCTGAGGAACCAGTCACCCTTGTGGATGTGGCTGTGGTGTTTAGTCCAAAAGAATGGGTTTTTTTTTGGATTCTGTTCAGAGAAGTCTGTACAGAGATGTGATGCAGGAAAACTACCAGAACGTGGCCTCGCGAGGTAAGGCCAGCCTCACTGCCTCTTTCACACCCTCAGGAGACTCTTGTGTATTCCAAGAGTTGTGGGGTGTGAGAAATCAAGAGGTGGAAAGACAGATGAGTCCAGCCCTGTGACATATATGGTCAAGTGGCCTCCTCAGGGATATGAAGGTCTGCCACTGCTTTCTGTCTCTCTAGAAGTAAAAGCTTCTGTGCTTTGGAAGAGTGGGTCTGAGTCAGACCTTGGCTTCTGGGAACCAGACAGCTTGGAATCCTGTGTCCCAGTGAAGTTCCTGAGTGAAAGAGCTTTGCTGCGTCCATTTAGGCAGCTATTCCCATCTCCAGATCCCCTGCAGACCTGAGAATATCGGCCCTGGTGTCATGGCCAGGCATTGTTAGTCCACGTGATGGGTCTTTATTTCTGTAAGGAGATCAACTATGTAAAACCAGCAGTGTCCCATTTGGAACAGAGAGAAGAGCTGCGGACCATCAGGAAAGGAATCTTCTCAGGGACCTGGTCAGGTGAGCACCAGGAGAACCAGGGAAGCACTGGTTCTGGGTGGAAGGAGGAACCACAGAATCAGAAACTGTTGATAAAAACCATTTTCAGAGCCCTTGACCAAAAAGGCTGTTTAGTTGAGGTCCTTTAGTAAGTTCTAACTTCATGACTTTTTCTTTCTTATTTCTAATACTTTACTGTGATTCCACAGAAGTATTTGTCTCCTGTCTTCATATTATTTCCATATACATGTATTATCTAACTCCCCCACTGTGCATTCTTGCTAATATTTCCCTTCCACATCAGCGCCAACCTTCATAGACCACTTTCTCAACAAGGTGTCTACCATGATTTCCATCTGCTGTTTTTAGGATTACATAATTCTTTTCTCACAGTTCAAAATCTTAAAATTCTGCTTTATTCTTGGGCCGGAGGGTTAACTCAGTGGTTCTGGCGCCTGCCTCACAAGCGCAAGGTCCTGAGTTCAATCCCCGGTAACCACATACAATGCTGGGCGTGGAGACTCACGTCCACCAACAATTAACACCGCATACCACAGTGCCGGGTGTGGTGGCTCACGCCTGTCATCCCAGCACTTGGGAGGCAGAGACAGGAGGATTGCTGAGTTCAAGGTCTGCCTAGGCTACATAGTGAGCTCAAAGCCAGCCTGAGCTACAAAGCGAGACCCTGTCTCAAAAAAAACAAAAAAAATTCTGCTTTATGCTTGTTTTTCTAGTTTCTTCTTATATTTGTAATCAGTGGTTTAAAAAATTCACAGTTTTGGTCACCTTGAGCCTATAGTTCTCTATGACTTTAAACCTTTTATCCCTTAATTTGTTTCAGAACTGCAGCTTCAACCCTATGAGTCAATTCCAAGCCAAGATTTTATTGCAGAGATTCCATCCACTGTCAGGAAAAGGGTAAAATTCACAAGGGATTAGTCTCAGTCCTCTATAGTAGGAAAAGTCTGGGGTTGCTTTAGGTTAGCAAAACTACACAAGAGCCAAGAGATATTTCATACAAATGGTGCTTACCCAGGAGAAAGTGGATCTTAAGACACAGTCTGTGACTGTTATGAATTGGTAGAAGACTCTCAATGTAGATCAAGCACTACATGTCTTGTGTCTTGGGGTTGGGGCGGAGTTCAGCGACAGACTACCTGTCAGGTATACACAAGGCATTGATTCTCCCCCAGCATGGGGAAAAAAAAAAAAAAGATGTCTCTTCACAGAGTTCCCCAGAGTACCTATTTTCATGTTAGCCTCAGCACCAAGCATTTAAAATTTAGTTTGGCATTAAACAGTGCAGAAAAGCTGTCCAAGAAGCTCCATGAAAGTAATGAAAAGAGCAATCATTGGTGCAGAAAATCTACCCTGTTCCACTAAATGGAACTTTGGGTAGAACTAGTGTAGTACAAATTCAGCAAAATGGAAAAAGACTGAGTTAGAGAAATGTCTTCCCTTATGGAAAAAGAGTATCTCTGAGTAAAGCCTTGCGTCTTTCCATTTTCCTTAATAAACAGAAGCAACCTCAGTGTAGAGAAAAACTACAAATATATCAAATTGGGGAAACCATTTAGCAGTATAAAACCACTTTGTCAGTGTCACAGAGATCTTGCTGGAGAGGCCTTCTATGAAAGTCAGGAGTCACATGTGGTGGCTCACACCTGTAATCCTAGCACTCGGGAGGCAGAGGCAGGAGGAGTGCTGTGAGCTCGAGGCTTGCCTGGGCTACATAGTGAGTTCAGGGTCAGCCTGAACTACTTGTAAGGCAAGAAGCCATACACCTGCCAGGACTGTGGGCGGGCCTTTGGCCAGTCCTCATACCTTATGGTGCAAGAACCCCCATGGTGGGGAGGCCCTTCCCATGCAGTTGGTGTGAGAGCCTTCAGGCACAGGTCATCACTCACCGTGCACAAGAGGACTCACAATGGGCAGGAGAGCAGCAGGCCAGGTGCTTGCCTTTGCCAGTGTCTCAGACCTACAGTGAGTTCCTTGGCAGTTGATGTCTGGTTTGTACAGACAGAAACATTTCGGGCTATTCTTATCACTAATAAAACTGATTTACCTGTGTCTCATGTTTCCACAAGCAGTCCCTCCCAGGGATCTGCAGGTTCTGTCCCTGTGAATTCATTCGATTGTACATTGAAAATAGCAGGGCAGAGTTGCCATCTGTACTGAATATTTTCTTCTTGTCATGATACCCTAAGTAATACAGTATGACTATTTACACAGCACATGCTATGCATTAGTCATTTAGAGACGGGGAGATGTGCATATGGAAACACTATACCAGTTTATATAAGGGACTCCAGCAGTTTCAATTTTGGTGTCTAAGGGGTATGCTAAAACCTATCCCTATGAATACAGAGCGATGACTGTATGTTTTCATCCTGGTTTAATTCTAATATTGTCTATACTTCCATTATTATTTGTTCGTCCACTCATGATTTATTTGGAATTAAATATTACAAATCTTGTAAGACAAGAAGCCATACACCTGCCAAGGCTGTGGGTGGGCATTTGGCTAGTCCTTACACTCACAGCTCTGGGTATGTGTGTGAGAGAGAGAGAGGGTATGTTTGCACAAAGGGAAAAACAACCATGGGTGTGAGAGTGCACACCTGTAATCCCAGCATTCAAGAGGCTGAGACAGGAAGATCACCACAAGTGCAAGGCCAGCCCGGGCTGCACAGTGAGACCTTGTCTTAAGGAAAGAAGCGGAGGAAAGCAGAGAAAGGAAGGAAAGGAGGGCGGGACGTGGAGATGAGAAAAAGAGGATATTGACTTCCACAGAGGATGTGTGACCAGCTCCTGCCCGTCAGGATCTCGCCTCCTCAGAGTTCCAGGCCATGGGAGACTTAGGAAGTTTCCAAACAGCAAGAAGCACACACATCAAACCCACTTCCCTGGGCCTCCCAGGCTCGGCGAGCAGAGGCCTGGGCCTCGCTCCTCTGTACTGCAGGGGAGTTAGGTCCTGACACCAGGGACCTCAGACCTCTTTAAATATCACAAATATATTTTCATAACGATATAATTACAGCAAGATGCAATAACTGTGGAGCTTAATATATTAACAGATATATACTTTTATGTAACTAACACCTTCCTTCCAGGCTTAGAATATTAAAGTTCCTACATGTTACATGATGATTTTTTTTTTTTTTTTGAGACAGGGTCTCGCTTTATAGTTCAGGTTGGCCCTGAGCTCATTATGTAGCCCAGGCAAGCCTCGAACTCAGCAATCCTCCTGCCTCTGCCTCCCCAGTGCTGGGAGCAGAAGTGTGAGCCACCACGCCTGGCACTGTGTTATGTGGTATTGATTGCTGGTGGGCGTGAGTCACCATGTCCAGCACTGTATGTGGTTACTGGGGATCAAACTCAGGACCTTGTGCTTCCAAGGCAGGCGCCGGAACCACTGGGCTAAATTTCTGGCCCTACGTGGTGATTTCTTAATTGCCTTTTTGTTGTTTGGGTTCTAATTTAATTAGTAAGCAGAGTGTATCATTTTTTGTTACTGAATTTTGCAGCATTTGTTGGCATATCTGCTAGTTGCCAACCAAAATTGTCCTTTCTTACAAAAGAACCTATTTTTTTGGTTCACTTTGATAATGTGCACTGCTAAAAACCTTTCATCTCGCAATTATGAGGTTGTGTTGCCCAGTCTGGGAAAGAATAAGTATGACAAGATCCTGGGCATGTTCTGGGAAGATACACTGTTCAAATGTGTTTAATTTGGCTAGATAGCTCCATTTCTTGCCTTTTGTGCAAGCAAATGTGATATCCAAAGCTAGAGGAGCCATCCTGTGACCATCAGGGTAAAAGCCACAGGCTAAGGAGAGGGTGGCTAAATAAATAAATAAATAAATAAATATCTGAACAAAATAAATGAGTCAGTATTTTTGTGTGAGTGCACCAGCCCTGGACTGTTTACTTCTGGACGTCACATTACATGAAGAAAATGCAATGTTTACTGGTTCAAGACTTAAAGAAAAGGGTGGGGGAGAAGGGAGTGGACTTATTTCAGCTTAACACAATCCTTAACTGATGCACTTAGTACACGTCAATTTCTATTATTTGTGTTGGTAAAACCATTTACATTTATAAATATGAATCTGTATTTCCTGCAAGAGATATATTAAAGTCACTTACCATGTATTTCCTGAAAGACATATATTAAAGGCGCTTACCATGACTTGAGTAATTCTTGTAATTCTGTCAGTTTTTGAGTTTGTGGATATAAACCAAAAAAAAGAATGCAAAATTACAAATAATTCTTGTAATTCTGTCAGTTTTTGAGTTTGTGGATATAAACCAAAAAAAAGAATGCAAAATATTTTGAAACAGTAGAACTAAGTGAAAAACTTTTTGACATACTTTCCCAGCAGGTTATTATTATTATTATTTTTTGAGACAAGGTCTGGCTTTGTAGTTCAGGCTGGCCCTGAATTCACTATGTAACCCAGGCAGGCCTCGAACTCACAGCAATTCTCCTGCCTCTGCCACCTGAATGCTGAGATTACAGGCTTGAGCCACCAAGCCCAACTCAGTGAATTATTATTTTCTTACCAATTTACCCTTCAGCGATGAACATTCAATTTACCCTTAAGAAATAAACATTCAGTATTCAGCATGGTGATAGCTGAAATAGTGCTCACTATAAGAGATACCAGTTACTTCTCAAAGCTTTCCATCTTTTAGTCCTCACAACACCACCTTCAGGAAGGTGTTGTCACCTCCAATCCAAAATGAAGGTGAGTTAATGAAGGTTATCCATATGGGAAGTGTTGGTATCTGAGGGCTGGCTCTTTCTACAGTACTTTGAACTGTCTTTACAGGAGGCCTTTTGTACTTTAAAATTGCTGTAACGGGGTTATGACACAAACCTTTGTAAGTCTTTGTTTTTTATGGTATTGGGGATTGAACTTGGGACCTTGCAAGGCAGGCAGTGAAACCATAAATCTTTCTGTAAAACCTGATTAATTTTATGTCTATACCATGCATTACTTGGATCAAACCATAAAACATTTCCATCAGTGCAGTGTGGAGCCCCATCCCTAGAAGTGACTGCTGTTCTGACTTCTATCATTATAGATGTTTTTCCTTCTCAAGGAAATGGAACCATACATGGCTCCCTTAATGTTTCTTTTTTCCATTTAATATAAATTTGGTGAAATGTCTATATTGCATTATTATTTTTTAATTGTTGGAAAATATTCCATGATGTAAATATGCCACAATTAAAAACTCTATGCCTTGGTGGCTCACGCCTGTAATCCCAGCACTTGGGAGGCAGAGACAGGAGGATTGCTGAGTTCGCGGCGGCTTGCCTGGGCACCATAGTGAGCTCAGGGCCAGCCTGAACTACAAAGCGAGACCCTGTCTCCAAAAAAGCAAAAAAAAAAAAAAAAAAAAACCTCTATGCCTGGGTCCGGTGTTCCAAGGTAGGAGGACCCCAGGGCTTTGTGCTTTGCTCCTGCACCACATGCCCCACCTCAACTCTGACACTGTCCCTGCTCCTACTGTCTGCAACACAGGGCAACTGAGGTGACAACTAACAGGCTTTCTTGATAAAATAAACCACCCTGGAGGGGAGTTCTGCTTCAGGACTGAAGTATTACTCTACCAGGGACTCGGATCATGGGAAATCAAGACAACAGAAGGCCCTTCAAGTCTCCCATCTCCTAAGGTAGTGGGGCACAAATGGAGAGGAAAGCAAACACCAGGCAGTAGAACTCTATAAAGAAATTTTCATTGTGGAGGCAGTTAAGGACAAAAGCAGAATTTAAAGAAGTACCAAGGCCACACACACACACACAAAAAATTAAAAGAATACGGAAAGATCATCCAGCAGCTATCAGATGACATTAAGACCAAACTAAGGCTAATTGGAATTAGAGAAAAGGTGGAAGATAACACAGATTGAATTATTAATAAGTTTACAGAAGTTAGAGAAAAAAATTCCCCAAATGTGAGGAAAAGACTTCAATGTATAAGTAATCAGGGATTTAAGACACCAAACAACTATAATGAAAAAAACAGCTCACCAAGCCATATCCTTATCAAACTGCCAGATCTAAACCAGAATTTAAAAAGTCAGAGAACAAAAAATATCACAGATAGAGGTCAACGAATTAAAATTACACCAGACTTTGCAACACAAACTTTAAAGGCCAGAAGAGCTTGGAGTGAAGTATTTCAAGAGCTCTAAGAGCAAGCAACTTCCAACACATTAACATACCCATCAAAGCTTTCCTTATAGATGAGGGCACTTTGTGAAAAATGCCAGCTCACAAGATAAAATATTCAGAAATACGCTAGACAGAAAGGATGACCTCAATAAAGCTAAAAGCCCAGATGAAGAAAAAGCACTAAGCAAGGTCAACTGATTAAAAAATAAAAAGGAAAAACAAAGGAGTCACCAAGAGACATAGCACAATGATAGTAAATAATTACCACATCTCAGTAATATCTCTCAATATTAATGGTCTTAACCCTCCATTTAAAAGACACTGACTGGAAGACGGGTTCAAAAAATAAAACAAAGGCCGGGGGTGGTGGCTGACACCTGTAATTCCAGCACTTGGGAGGCAGAGGCAGGAGGATTGCTGAGTTCAAGGCTTGCCTGGGCTACATAGTGAGCTCAGGGCCAGGCTCAGGTATATGGTACAGTGGGCTTTTTTGGGATACCAACTATATGCTGACCATGTTGACCTCAAATTTTGGGGCACCAGTGATCATCCCATTTCAGCTTCCTAAGGGTTGTAGTCAGGATTTGCAAGGGAACAGATTTAATATAGTTCACAAAATTAACAGGATTATTTTATAATATTCACCCAAAAAGTTAAACAGAGAGGAGTTCAAAAGTCAATATGAAATGTGGCCATTGGCATCTGATTAATGGCAGAAAATGGAAAACAAAAGGAATACACCTTTTACTTATACAAAGTAAAAGGTGTTTAAAAAGTCCCTAAGACTAGTGCCGGGCGTGCCAGGCTCATGCCTGTCATCCCAGCACTCAGGAGGCAGAGACAGGAAAATTGCTGAGTTCGAGGCTTGCCTGGGCTACAGAGCTCAGAGCTAGCCTGAACTACAAAGCGAGACCCTGTCTCAAAAAAAAAAAAAAAAAAGTCCCTAAGACTAATATATACATACAAAAATATAAATAATGTAGTAATAATGGATCCCCATGTGTAATACGCACAAACACACAAGTAATGTAGTAATTGGGGGATACCTCTGGGATAGGTTGTTTACTGAGCATGTGGGGGCCTGGGTTAGACCTCCAGCATGGGCTTTTAAAAAAGGTGTGCCGGAAGGTACTCAGGAAAAAAAAGGTTGTATGCTAATTTTTTCAGGGGATAGCTGTTAAAACAGCAAGTTAACACAAACAGCAACACTATTATTATAGATTTCTATTTTAAAATTTCAGTTTATTAGTGATTTCTGGGATTTTGACGACAATGTGTCATGGAAAGATTCCTATAGTGGCTATTTAGGGGCTCCCTTATGCATATGTTATACTTTCCTATCTTACTTAGGAAGTTTTTGACTATGATATCAGTAAACAGATTTTTTTTTTTTTTTGAGACAGGGTCTTGCTTTGTAGTTCAGGCTGGCCCTGAGCTCACCATGTAGACCAGGCAAGCCTCGAACTCAGCAATCCTCCCGTCTCTGCCTCCCGAGTGCTGGTATTACAGGCGTGAGCCACCACGCCTGGCAGTAAACAGATTTTTAAAAAGTCATTCATGCTATATTCTGATTTTCCACTAATTGTGATTAATTTTGTAATAGATTTCTTTGCATTATCTACCAGCTACCCATCTTTCATAGTTTGTCGTTGTTTTAAAGACATCTTTCATTAACTGATAACTGAGAGCAACCCTAACTTATAGTTCATAGGGTCTGTCCTCTCACTAGTCACTTCTGTTGCCCACACTTCCAACAGAAGATTTAACCTTCTGAATTTCTACTTGGTGCCCTTTTAAGGATTCATTTTTTTTTAAAGTCATGTATGTTTTGCATTGTTTGCTTAGCCTTTCTATCTTTTTATTAGTTTCTTTAGATTCAGTGATGATTTTATTTATTTATTTATTTATTTATTTTTTGGCAGTACTGGGGATCAACAGGCCCTTGTGCTTCCAAAATAGGCATGGTACCACTTGAGCTAAATCCTTGGCCCTCAGTAATGATTTTAATTGGCCCAATATCTTAGTATTTATATTTTCTGTGCTGATAAAAGCCTTACTGAATTGTTTTGTTATGTGCCCTGATACTTTTGAATGATTCACACATGTGATTCTTCTGGTTTTCTGCCATCTGATGCCTCACGGTTCAGTTTTGGGGTAGTTAGAAGTTTCTGGAGGTATTTTGTTGGCTTGTCTTCTCATGTTTTTATTTTACTGTGTTTTGTGTGTTTATGTAGAAGAAAGTTTTGTTTGTACTATGGGGACCTGTTAAGGTAATGTCTACTTTTCAGTAGTGTCATCTGGTCTTTCCTCTACTCTAAGATCCAAACTCCTCTGTTTACTTGAAATGGAAGGTCATGATGCATGTGGCCCAATAATCAGTTCTCCTGGGATGAGATACAGTATTGTTAGTGACTCCAAGGTGATCTAGATATAGTCATTAATTTGTGTAGCCTTTTAACATTTTATGACAAATTTTATGACATTTTGTAGCAAGCAAGATCAACTCTGTACCAACAGTAGAGAGTTTTTAGAATTAGTAAGGTTTTTCTTTCAATTTTACTGAAAAGACTAAGGATTATTACTGTTACAACTTCCCTGAAGGTCTTGTAGAATTTAGTAATTTATCTGGTCCTGGGATTTTTTCTAGTTGTTTTGTTTTTATTATTGTCAGAATTTTCACTGGTTTTAGAACGCTAAGGTTTTTTTTCTCTTTTGGTTCAGTTCTGGTAATTCGTGTGGTTAGAATGTTTCTATGCAAATGAATTCTGATTGAATGGTGGCTTCGAAAATTGCTTTGGCTCCTCATGTTCACCTTCTTTCTTCTCCTCAAATGCCATTTCGATAACATAAAGAATCTAGTTGTTCACAACTAGAGGGCTTCTCTCTAGTGATCTGGTGCAATATTCAAATTGAACTGAATGAACTGATGGCCTTCACATGTTATTTTCACAGGTAAGCCCAATAGACATATGAATAAATACTTTACCACATTGTCTACATTCATAGTTTTTTTTATTAGATGTTTGCAGTACATAACAATTACATTTATTATGCAGAGTCAGTACATGCACATAATACATCTTAATTCTTTTTTCATCCCCCAGCACTTCTTTCGCACCTTGCTCCTTCCAGCTCTTGGATCCTTTCCCACCTGCTAAACTTTTACTTTCATAATTTTCCGCCTTTCTGTTTTTCCCCATCTGCTGTCTTTCCTCTTCCTTCTCTCTCAGTCTTCATCTCCCATCCACTTGGAAAAGATCTCCTTACTTCCTGTTTATCTTCTACTCCATTCTTTATCACAAGGTATCCCTCAGTGTGAATTTTTTTATGCTTCTGGAGGCCACTGGAGTAAGTATAGCTCTTACCACATTGTTTACATTCATAGGATTTCTGTGTAGTGTGAGTTCTTTCATGTATCTGAAGAGCAGTTGAAGAAGAGTATGCCTTTTGACACTGTCTACATTCATAGGGTTTCTGTTTGGTGTGAGTTCTTTCGTGTATGTGGACAGCGGCAGAAGAAGCAAAGGCCTTTCCACATTGTTTACAACCATAGGGTTTCTCTTTAGTGTGAGTTCTTTCATGTATACGGAGGGCATTGCAAAAAGCAAAGGTCTTACTACACTGTTTACATTCATAGGGTCTCTCTCCAGTGTGACTTCTTGTATGCATTCGGAGGTAACTGGGGGAAGTGAAAGTCTTACCACACTGTTTACATTCATAAGGTTTCTGTCCAGTGTGATTCTTTTCATGCCTTTGGCAGTTACCAGAAGAAGCAAAAGTCTTACCACAGTGTTTACATTCATAGGGTTTTTCTCCAGTGTGAGTCCTTAAATGCCTACGAACGGTACTGGCAAAACTAAAGGGTTTATCACAGTATTTACATTTATACATTTTCTCTCCAGTATGTGTAGTTTGATGTTCTCGACGGTCATGTGAAGATCTGAAAGCCTTTCCACAATCCTTACACTTATATGGTCGATTTCCAGTGTGCACTCTAATATGTAGTTGAAGTTTCCGAACATAAATAGAGGAATAGTCACATTCCTGGCATTTGTAAACTTCCTCTCCAGTGTGAATTGTTTTATGTAATTGAAAGTTACTGAGGTGTTTAAAGGCTTTACCACATACTGCACATTTATAAGGCTTATCTGTTTTGTGATTCTTTTTATTATGTCCCAACTGTGTGGAAACACTGAAGGATTTACCACTCTGATTATGTTCATCAGGTTGTTCTTCAATATGACTCTTTTCATGTTGTTTAAATGCTGAGTAGTACACAAACCTTGTTGCACAGTGTTTACACTTGTAGCGTCTCCTTCCATTATGCATGTTCATATGTATCTTAAATGTTATGTGATAGAGAAAAGATTTCTCGCATTTTTTACATTTATAAGGTTTCTGTGTAGGATGCGAATTCAAGTGTCTCTGAAAGCTTTCAGAAGCAAAGCAGTCTTTGGCACATCCTTTATATTCATAGTGTTTCTCTCTATGACTTCTTTCATGTGTCCGAAAAGAACTGAGCATTCTGAAGACTCTGCCACAAAGTTTACATTCATAACGCATTCCTTCAGCATGACGTTGTTCATGTTTCTGAAGACATTGGTCATAACTGAATGCTTTACCACACACCTTACATCTATATGGCTTCTCTCCGTACTCCTCACTCAGACGTGGTCTATGCCTAACATTAGATTTGAATTGCCCACGAAGGAATATAGGATGCATGAGGACTTTTCCACACAAGCTATCTTTACATGGTGTTACACAGACACAACTTTCCTTCAAGAGACTGAGATTTGGAATTGGAACAACATTTTCTCCACACCGATGATCTTTACTCCCATAAAATTTCTCCTCCATATGACTTCTGTAAGAATGGGTGGCACATTTTCAATGCTTTTAAAAAATCATTCCTGTTTTTCTTGAGACAGGGTCTCGCTTTGTTGTTCAGGCTGGCCCTGAGCTCACTATGTAGCCCAGGCTAACCTCAAACTCACAGCAATCCCCCTGCCTCTGTCTTCCGAGTGCTGGGATTACAGGCATGAGATACCATACCCAGCATTGTAGTATATTATACTGGGGATCAAACCTGGGACCTTGTGCTTTCCAGGCAGATGCCAGAACCCCTGAGACTGGTCCTCTTTTTTTTTTTTTTTTTTTTTTTTTGAGACAGGGTTTTACTTTGTAGTTCAGGCTGGCCCTGAACTCACTATGTAGCCCAGGCAAGCCTCGAAGTCAGCAATCCTCCTGCCTCTACCTCCTAAATTTGGGATTATAAGCGTGAGCCACCACGACTGGCACTGTGGTATGCAGTTACAGGAGATTATACTTGGGACCTTGAGCTTGCAAGGCGGGCACCAGGAACACTGAGCAAAAATCCCTGGCCTCATATTTTTGATATGTACTAAAATTAGTTTTGAAATACTGTCATGGAAAATAGTTTTTTTTCCTTTGGTGGAACTTTTTGAAAGTGAATATATGTAATATTCTAGAAAAATACTTAAATGTGACTAATCAAAATACTAATATTAGGAGGCTTAGTGATTCATTGCTACAATCTCAGCTACTCAAGATCCAGAGGCAAGAGGGTCTCAATTTCATGGCCAGTGTAGGAAGCTTAGCAAGGCCAAATTTCAAATTTAAAATAGGACTCAGGAAAACCAGACACTGTGTTATACATCTGTAATCCACTACTTCTTTTTTTAAAAATCCCACCACTTCTGAGACAGAGCCAGAAGATCATAGGTTTCGTGGCAGCTTACATTACACAGCAAGTTCAAACCCAATCTAGACTAAAATGTGAGACTCTGTCTTATTTTTTAAAAAAAATGGGTGGGACTGAGAGAAACAGTTTAGTGAAATCCCTGGGGTCAATCCCTTATATCAAGAATCATATATTTATATATGTATTTATGTAACAGCATTTGGAACATGAATGACCTTAATATATAAATTTTTTGTGGAAACATTTTGACATCTGACATATAAAGTAGATCTAGGCTTAATGTTTTGTCTTGCTTTTTTTAGACAGGGTCTCAATTTGTAGTTCAGGCTGGCCATAAGCTCACTATGTAGCCCAGGCAAGCCTGGAACTCAGCGATCCTCCTGCCTCTGCCTCCCGAGTGCTGGGATTACAGGCGCGAGCCACCACACTCTCCGTTGTGGTATGGGTTACTGATTGCTGGTGGGTGTGAGTCACCATGCCTGGTATTGTTGTATGTGGTTATTGGGATGGAACCAGGGACCTTGCACTTGTTAGGCAGGTGCCAGAACCACTGAGCTAAATCTCTGGCACTGTCTTGCCTTTTTTCAAAAGTGATCACTATGAAAATTCTCTTGACAGTCACTGTGTCCTTTTATGAGTGCAGCTCACCTTAGGTTTCTTCTTTGATTTGTGTCCTCATTTTCAGTGCTCTGGTCTTTCCATTCCTCTCCTAAAATTCATATCCAAAAAATTGTTATATTAGAAATTATGGAACATTATGATTCTATACAAATAGCTTTGACTCACTGATTTATTCTCTGAAATTAGTTTTTCTATTTTTCATAAAAGATACACGTGTTTTCTAATTTACTAAATGAAGGGATGATATCATCCTTACCCACAGCAGCCAAGTTCCTCATGGTTTCCCTCATCACATCTTTGTAAAGTTTCTTCTGTGAAGGATCCAGCAGAGCCCATTCTTCCAAGGTAAACTTCATAGCCACATCCTCAAAGTCCAGGGAGTGCTAAAATATCCCATAAATTGGCACAAGGAGATGGTCAGACTGACAGCATTGGAGCTGTAACCTCAGTGCTGAAGATATTCCTACATAGCTCTGTGTCTCCAAACATTTACTAAATCACTTGTTGGGAAGAACACCAAGTCTCACTTGGTCATAAAATTTAGCAGTCAAGAACACACAGAAAATAATTCTACCTCTTTACCTCTTCATGTCATATTGCTGTCTAATGGTGGATCTCAGTTTACCTTGAATAAAAATGATATTCAAAAACAAACTGATCAACATAACCATGTCCACTTGAGATTATAATTTTTGGTTTTATTACACAATATACCACTTCATATCTTATGATACATGGAGTCAAGAGTAGATGAACTTTTAACGAATAAATTCACCTTTAAAACTATTCCCATCAACAGACATGAGAGGCTGGGTGGCCTGGGGAGAAACAGTATGTAATAAAAACTGGCTTTTTATTTTTAGAAGTATTCCACGGCATCAGAAGCATTCAGAGAAGGGTATCATGTGTCACATCAAAATTTACTGGGCCGGAGGGTTAGCTCAGTGGTTCTGGCGCCTGCCTCGCAAGCACAAGGTCCTGAGTTCAATCCCCGTTACCACATATAATGCTGGGCGTGGAGACACGCCCACCAGCAATCAACACCTCATACCACAATGCCCGACGTGGTGGCTCACGCCTGTAATCCCAGCACTCGGGAGGCAGAGACAAGAGGATTGCTGAGTTCGCGGCAGCTTGCCTGGGCACCATAGTGAGCTCAGGGCCAGCCTGAACTACAAAGCGAGACCCTGTCTCAAAAAGCAAAAAAAAATTTACTTGCATGGATACAGAAGCATGATGGCAAGTCTTGCGCCAGCAAAGGCAATACAAGAAAACCCTGCTGGGTGCAATGGTGCATCCCTGTAATTCCAGAGTTTTGGAGGCTGAAGCAGAGGATCACAAGTTCCAGCCTGGGATGTACAGTGAGTAGCCCAGGCTGAACCACTTAGTAATCTTAGCAAAACCAAACCAAACCAAATAAAGCCAAGAAAATCCTGTCTATGATTGGGAATGTAGTTCAGTGTAGAGTGCTCACTAGCCCTGTGCTATGGCTCTAGGTTTAATCTCTAGAACCACAAAGAAAAAAGGTCTGAAAAAGAGTCAAGTCCATAAAAGTACTCATTTGGGACTTCTGTTGCAGCTCAGGAATCGAGAATCTATTTGGCATATGGGAGGACTAAAGTTCAATCCCCTGAATATATGTTTTTGTTTTGTTTTGTTCTTTAGAAATAAGCTATTTTGGGCTGGGGATTTAGCTCAGTGGTTCCAGCACCTGCCTTGCAAGCACAAGGTCTGGAGTTCTATCCCCAATAACCACACAGAACAATACTGGGTGTGGTAACTCACACCCATCAGCAATCAGTACCACACACCACAATGCCGGGCACAGTGACTCATGCCTGTCATCCCAGCACTTGGGAGGCAGAGGCAGGAGGATTGCTCAGTTTAAGGCTTGCCTGAGCTGCACAGTGAGCTCAGGGCCAGCCTGAACTACACGGGAGGCCCAGTCTCAAAAAAAAAAAAAAAAGTGCTGAAATGAAATAATCAAATAAACATTAATACAATCATAGTAAAAGATCTTAATACTACACTTTTGCAAAAAGATAGATCACCTAAACAGAAGCTCAATAAATTTCAGAGCTAAACCACAACCTTGAACATATGCATTTAATGAATGTATAGAGTATGCTGCCTCTCTACATGAGTACACATTTTAGCTGAATTCCAGGCTTGCCTGGGCTATACAGTGAGCTCAGGGCCAGCCTCAACTACAAAGCGAGACCCTGACTCAAAAAAACAAAAACCCAAAAGTCATTACTTCAGAAATTGTATTTCAACAAGTTAGCAAATTTTGAATGGACAGTTTCCTAGATACGTAAAACCAAAATTAACTCAACAAGACATAAACATGCATAACAATCCTATAGCAAGAAAAAAATTGATACAGTAATAAAGAATCTATCAATTGAAAGTAGCCCAGGACCTGATGGACCCATGGCTGAATTCTATAAGACCTATAAGGATGTTATATTACCAATACTCCCCAAGCTCTTCAAACTGAAAAGGATGGAGTGCTCCCAAGCTCGTTTATAGAAGGCAGCATCACCTTGATCCTCAAGCTGGATAAAGATCCAAACAAAAAGAAAACCATAGGCCAATCTCTTTTTTTTTTTTTTGAGACAGGGTCTTGCTTTGTAGTTCAGGCTGGCCCTGAACTCACAATGTAACCCAGGCTAGCCTTGAACTCACAGCAATCCTCCTGCCTCTGCCTCCCAAGTGTTGGGATTACAGGTGTGAGTCATCACGCCCCACACTGTGGTACGTGGTACTGGGGATCAAATTTGTGCTTGTGGGGATCAAATTTGTGCTTGCGAGGCAAGGAACCAGAGCTAAATCCCTGGCCAATAGGCCAGTCTCTTTAATGGGATACAAAAATCCTCAACAAGATACTAGCAAATAGAGTACAGTGCATGTCAAAATGATCATATATCATGGTCAAGTAGGTTTTATCCCAGAGATGCAAGGATAGTTCCAACACCCTTTCATGATAAAAAGCTTGAGGAAAACAAATCTAGAAGGATCACCTCTGAACATGTCAAAAACCATATATGAGGGCCGGAGGGTTAGCTTAGTGGTTCCGGCGCCTGCCTCACAAGGGCAAGGATCTGAGTTCGATCCCCGGGAACCACATACAATGCTGGGTGTGGAGACACGCCCACCAACAATCAACACCGCATACCACAATGCCGGGTGTGGTGGCTAGTGCCTGTAATCCCAGCACCGGGAGGTAGAGACAGGAGGATTGCTGAGTTTGCGGCGGCTTGCCTGGGCACCATAGTGAGCTCAGGGCCAGCCTGAACTACAAAGCAAGACCCTGTCTCCAAAAAGCAACAAAACAAAACAAAAAAACCATATATGACAAACCAATAGCCAGAAGCACAGCAAGTGGGGAAAAATGAAAACCATTCCCTCTATAATCAGGAACAAGACAAGGATATCCACTATCACCTCTTGCAACATAGCTAGAGCAATCAGCTTAAAGAAAAAATAAATAAAAGGGATACGTACAGGAAAATAACTTATTTAGGGGCAACATGATACTCTACATAGAAGACCAAAAGAACTCCACCAAAAACTGAGAATTAATAATGGACTTCAGCAAGATAGCAGGATACAAGATCACAAAAATCACTACCATTTATGTACACCAACAATGAATGATATAAGTAAATTCTGAAAAACAGTATTATTCAGTGGCTTCAAGAAAAATGAAATACCTAGGAATTATCCAAGAAGTGAAACTTCTACAATAAAAACTATAGTACTCTGAAAAAGAAACAAAGAGGACATCAGAAAATGGAAGGATGTCTTCTGCTCCTAGATAGGCAGAACCAATACTGTCAAAATGGCCATACTTCTAAAACTTTGACACACTCAACACATTCTTAATCAAAATACCAACACAACAGCATACTTTATAGATCTTGAAAAATAACCCTAAAATTCATATGAAACCATGAAAGACTCAGAATAGCAAAAAGCAATCAAAATACCAACACAACAGCATACTTTATAGATCTTGAAAAATAACCCTAAAATTCATATGAAACCATGAAAGACTCAGAATAGCAAAAGCAATCTTGGGCAGTAAGAACAAACAGGAGGGATAGTAATATCTGACTTCAAGTGATATTACAAAGAAATTGTAAAGGGCTGGAGATTTACCTCAGTGGTTCCAGCATCTGCCTAGCAAGGGAAAGGTCCTGAGTGTAATCTCCAGTAACCACATACAACAATACTGGGCACCGTGACTCACGCCCATCAGCAATCAGTACCACATACCACAGTGATGGGCGTGGTGGCTCACACCTATAATCCCAGCACTTGGGAGGAAGAGGCAGGATTGCTGAGTTTGAGGCTTGCCTGCTGGGCTACATAGTGAGCTCAGGGCCAGCCTGAACTACAAAGTGGGACCCTGTCTCAAGAAAAGAAAGAAAAGAAAGAAAGAGAGAGAGAGAGAGAGAGAGAGAGAGAGAGGGAGAGGGAGAGGGAGAGGGAGGGAGGAAGCAAAAGGAAGAAAGGAAGGAAGGAAGAAAGGAGGGAGGGAGGAAGGAAGGAAGGAAAGGAAGGAAAGAAGGAAAGAAAAAGAGAAAGAAAGAAGGAAGGAAGGAAAGAAAAAAGAAGGAAAGAAAGGAAGGAAAGAAGGAAAGAAAAAGAGAAAGAAAGAGGGAAGGAAGGAAGAAATCAAACTAACAAATGCTGGTGAATCTATGGTGAAAAAGGAACCTTTCTTTACTGTTGGTAGGAAGGTAAACAGGTACAACCACTCTGGAAATCAGTATGGAGATTTCTTGAAGAATTGAAATTAAAAATTCTATATGATCCAGGTATTCCCCTATAGGGATCTTCTCTAAAATACTTAAGACATCATATTACAGTGACTAAAGCATAGCAATGCTTATAGCAATACAACTTATAATAGTGAAATCCTGGAAATACTTTGTATACCTAGCAACAGATGGTTAGATAAAGAAAATGTGATGTCTACATATAATGGAATACTATTGTGCTATAAATAATGACAGATTTGAGACATTTTAGTACATGTGCTGCCGAAGCAAGCACAGATTTGAGACATTTTAGAAAAAATGTCTGGAAAATACAATGCTGAGTGAAATAAACCAGAAACACACGCTTAAATGCCACATGCATCTCTCATTTGAGAGAGGAAAAGTATAAACAAAGAAAATGAAGGATGGATAGAAGAGGACTAGGGGTCTACGGCCATACCACCCTGAACGCGCCCGATCTCGTCTGATCTCGGAAGAAGAGGACTAGGGGATGGATTTTTTTTGCAACAGGGAAGTGATCCAATATAAAAAGTGCAAGGGGTATAGGGGGGAAAATTAGAATAAAGACATGCTATGTATAGGAACCTAATAACCTCAACTAATGTAAACACTATATCATAACATGAGCTAAGATTGATAATAACATAAATGAAAAATGTGATATGGCAATTGGAGAAGGGTGTATTGGGGAGGGAAGTTGAAGGAGATTAAAAAAGAAGCAAGTATAATGAACACTCAAGATGATTATAAACTGCATGAATTGCAAACGTATTAATAAAAGAAAGCTAAAATACATGAAAATGTTCAACACTGCTGGTCCTTAGAGAAAGGCAAATTAAAACAACCGAGAGAGCCGGGCGTGGTGGCTCACGCCTATAATCCCAGCATTCAGGAGGCAGAGACAGGAGGATTGCTGAGTTTCAGGCTTGCCTGAGCTACATAGTGAGCTGAGGGCCAGCCTGAACTACAAAGCAAGACCC
>PVIC010031506.1:0-21297 GCA_004025085.1 Thryonomys swinderianus | reverse complement strand
AAAAAAAAAAAAAAAAAAAAAAAAAAATGTTAATGGAGAAATAACCACATTTCCTAATAGTTTTAAGTTTTTTCTTGGTATGAAGGCCAACTACAATTTTTTTTTTTTTTGAGACAGGGTCTTGCTTTGTAGTTCAGGCTGGCCCTGAACTACAGGGCCAGCCTTCTATGTAGCCCAGGCAAGCCTTAAACTCAGCCCTGAACTACAGGGCCAGCCTTGCTATGTAGCCCAGGCAAGCCTTAAACTCAGCAATCCTCCTGCCTCTGCCTCCCGAGTACTAGCATTACAGGCTTGAGCCACCAAGCCTGGCATTTGTAGTATGTGGTACTGACTGCCAGTGGGCATGAGCCACAATACCGCATATTGTTGTACATGGTTACTGGGGATCAAACCAGCGACCTTGCACTTGCTAGGCAGGTGCCAGAACCACTGAGCTAAATCTCCGGCCTCCAACTACAAATATTAATATACAATATAAAATTATTTTTAAAATCAAAATTTAAACTTCTTATAAAATGCATATTGACTCTCAAGGATCCCAAATAGTCAAAACAATCCTGAACAAGAATAAAGTTGCAGGATAAAATTTCTGACTAAAACTTACTACAAAGCTATAGTTATTATAGTACTGGAATAAGAGGCGTGGTAACCAATAGAATCAAAGAGAGAATCTCATATATATATACAGTAAATTGATTTTTGACAACTGTTCTGACTATCCAATGGGAAAAGTTCTCAACAACTAGTGTTAAGAAAACTCAATATCCACCTGCAAAAAGAATGACATTGGACTCTTCACTTATGTCACATAAAAGAGTAACTCAAATAGATCAAGGATTAAATATAA
This sequence comes from Thryonomys swinderianus, assembly GCA_004025085.1. Taxonomy (NCBI): domain Eukaryota; kingdom Metazoa; phylum Chordata; class Mammalia; order Rodentia; family Thryonomyidae; genus Thryonomys; species Thryonomys swinderianus. The sequence continues at coordinate 20,450 of PVIC010031506.1, read as the reverse complement.
GAGGTAAAATGCAACTTACAGAACAAAACATGGGCAAAGATCCACAACACTGGATTGGCAATGATTTCTTGGATTACCAAAAGCAAAGCAATGACAAAAATAAGGTAAAATAAACTTTATCTAAAATGTGGGTGAAGATAACCCACAGAATGGGAAAAAAATGCAAATCATATATCTAACAAGAAGTTAATATCCAGACCATGTAAGGAATTTCAGTGATGAAACAACAACAAAAATCAAACAACCCAATTAAAAAACAACAACTGTCTTGAATAGACATTTCTCTAAAGCCACTACATAAATGGCAAAGAACACAAAGATATACTCAATCAAGGGAATGAAAATCAAAAAAACAATGAAATAGCACTTCATAGCCATTATGATAGTTATTAAATATTGGGGAGGATGTAGAGAAAGTGGAATTGCTATGCATTATCTTATTTCCCTGAAGTTAAATTAGAAAATAATTCCTTACCAGTGACACATATCACTACAGAAATAGAGTTCAGTCATCTGTACTCTTACATATTTAATTATTTACTTATATGCTTAGTAAGCCCAGGCAAAGATTTAATTATTTCTTTAGGTACAGTATTTAACACATAAATATATTTACTTACTTCCTATTTACTCATTATTTTTGCTATCTCCCATTCTTCTATGACTTTCTCAAATCAAAACATCCTTCATAAAGCTCCTTCAAAACCTACCAGATGTCAACCTTCCTATAACCCTACCCAAGTAGTACATTTCCCATCATCATTCCAGTGAAGTGACATGAAATCTCTATGAAAGTAAACCAAAAATCAAATCTAGAAGCTCATAAAATAACAATTCTTAATCTGTAAATTAATATTTATGCCCTTCTGCCTTACAATTCTCTCTAACTCATTTCACTGGTCAATCACTCCCACAAATAGGGAATCATCAAGGAATAAAAAAATCTGTTAATGAAATAAAAAGTAACAGGTAAAGTAATGACCAATGTCAAGTATTCATAATAAATACAAGTTAGAATATATTTTTCAAAGGCTTCTACAGAATAGCTGGGTACAGTGGCACAGGCCTGTAATCGCAGCACTCTGGAAGGCTGAGGCAGGAAGTCAGCCAAGCTCAAGGCCAATATGCATAACTTACTGAGATCCTGTCTCAAAATAAAAACTTGAAAAAGGGATGGAGATGTAGCTTAGTGTAAGGCTCTGACTTCAGTCCTGAATGGGTGTGTATGTGTATGTATGTGTGTCTGTGGTGGTTTCAGCACTTAAGAAGTTTTCCACAGGGCCGGAGATTTAGCTCAGTGGTTCCGGCGCCTGCCTCCCAAGTGCAAGGTCCTGAGTTTGAGTGGGCATGGTGACTCACACCCACCAGCCATCAATACCACATACCACAGTGCCGGGGGTGGTTGTTCATGCCTGTAATCCCAGCATGCGGGAGGCAGAGACAGGAGGGTTGCTGAGTTTGAGGCTTGCCTGGGCTACATAGTGAGCTCAGGGCCAGCCTGAACTACAAAGCAAGACTCTGTCTCAAAACAACAAAAAAAAAAGTTTTCCACAGAGAAGAAGTGTACTCCACATAAACATCATGTGCTTCCAAGGCAGGCGCAGTACCACTTGAGCTAAATCAAATCCCCAGCCAACATTACCCTGATTTATTTCCCTCTCTCAGCAATTTCAAAAGATGATAATGAACTATAAAAAGGATGAAACAAATGCACTGATTAATCCAAGGGAGAAAAAAAGGACATAATCACTGGTATACTTCAAATCAATTTACCAATTATCAGAATGTTACAATTAAAATTATTAATTCTTCCTAATCTCAAGTGGGATGGACAAATACCAGTTTTTCAGATACCACAATTCAATCTTTTCCAGAATTCTTTCATTTTATAGGTAGTTCATGATTGCTCAGTTTTACTAAAGCTTCTTTAAAAACAAAGAATATTTAAATTTTACCTTGCCATGCGTATTTCTTCCCATTCAAATCAATAGCAAAGTCTTCAGGATAGAAATCAATTATACTAGAATCCTGTATCAGGGAGAAAAGTAAAAAATCAAAAGTTATATAACCTCATTACAGGGCATTTTCTATGACTTCCATTCAATTTATTGGGCCTGAAGAGGAAATGAGGTCCATTCCTTTTTTAAAAACATTAAGTTATGACATCATTAATTCCAGGAGTAGTAAAATGAAATTTACAACTGTATTTGAAAGATAAAAAGGAGAAAGGAAATGGAGAAATGACAACTGTGGGTGGCAGGCAGGCAGGCAGTAAAGGATTTATCTCCTTTAACACTCTGTACTTCCTGGCTGGGTCTCACACTTTTTTGCTAGCACACAAAACCATCCAGGAGTGATTTCAGGCAAGCTAGACTTTTCAACTCTGGAAACCATGACACCTAACTGAAACAAATAAAAAAGACTTAAATACAGGCTGAACTCAAGCCAATTTTATTTATTGGACAGGGTATTTATGCCCAAAGGTAGCAGGGAAAAAAACGTGTGCTGTGAAAAATATACCAAAGAACTCAATAAAGAATGACAAGATCGATCCATTTAGGTGCAAATGGAGACACCTGGAGGATATACTAATAAGTGAAATCAATAGATCACAGATAGACAATTTGCGGATCTTCTCTTTGGCATGAACACCTGTAGATGCAAATGAGCTATAGAAAGTAGGACAGCTTTTATAGAGTGGAATATTTCTATAGGAAACTTGGTGTGGGAATGTGATGAGGGGAAGGAATAAATATGATACAGAAAGAAAATAAAAGAGCATGTATAAAGGGGGGGAGGAGGTGTGGGTGTAGGCGATATGGGTAAAAATGAGAATTAACTTGTGTCATATACTGGTACAAATTCCCCCATGTTATATGTGATTTTGAGATGTATATAAATTATACCAATAAAGAATTCAATTAAAAAAAAAAAGGGGGCCACAGGGTTAGCTCAGTGGTTCCAGCGCCTGCCTCGCAAGCACAAGGTCCTGAGTTCAATCCTGGATAACCACATATAATGCTGGGCGTGGAGACATGCCCACCAACAATCAACACCGCATACCACAATGCTGGACGTGGTGGCTCACGCCTGTAATCCCAGCACTGGGGAGGCAGAGACAGGAGAATTGCTGAGTTTGCGGCGGCTTGCCTGGGCACCGTGGTGAGCTCAGGGCCAGCCTGAACTACAAAGCGAGACCCTATCTCAAAAGCAAAAAAAAAAAAAAGAACTCAAATTCTTTGTTTCTGAACTTCAGTCTTTTAACTGGGAGATGCAAAAGCAATTGTGACTAATGTTTATAAAGTATATGATAAAAACCAAGTTACCCACCCACTCGATACCAAGAGACTCACAGGATCACTCATGAGCTTCCGCCAAGATGGGGGTAGAAAGTTTCCACTTGCAGCTGGAAAAACTCCCATAAGTTGTTCCAGTGGCTTAAACTGCAAAGAGAAAAGAAGTTAAAGCTTCAAAATGATCCAATCCAAAGTTCTATTATTTTATCAATTCTAATAAAGCTTACCGGTTTTGTACCCTTCTCAAAATCAGAAGGCATGTCTGCAATACCCTCAAAGTCTGAAGCAAATGGAGCATAATGGAATGGATAATACCACTTCCAGGAAGCACAGCCCTAGAATCATTAAACACAAACAGAAAACACACACACAAACCTGTGTTAATAATGGACACTGAAAAAAAGAGACAATTCATCTCTAATATACTCTGTATACTCTTTATAAGAACATGGTGTGCTGGTTAATTTTCATTGTCAACTTGTCGGGATTAAGTGACTTCTGGAAAGGACACTGGATTGAGGATACCAAACCTCATCAATGAGTCAACTCACTCTTGAGTTTACAGCTGTATGAATGACTGGAGGGCATCTAGCTTCAGGAAATGGATCAAGAGGCATGATCTTAGGGACCATATCTGGTTCTTGGCTCCATTCCCATTTCCCCTGTCATGCCCTTTCCACTATGGTATTTCTTCTGCCTTGGCACTGACCAGTCAAGTATTTTTGTCCCAGCAATGGAGAGCTGACCAATACATACACCTTCTAGTATATATACTATATACAGAACCACCAAAAAAATGTATATACATTTAAGCAATATATGTCTAGAAGCTGACGGCCACCAGTTTCAACACTTCTTGTAATTTCAGAGGCTAAAGGTTACTTGCATTAATTTCATGATGTCTCAATAAACTTAATTATAAAAATATTTATACAAGTTTTTTTCCTGATATATACACTTTTAGCAGACTTTTTCCATGAATCATAAAAGTTGTTTTGATTAAATCTGAACTTTTTACTTTCCAACGATGCCTCCTTAGTTCTGCAAAACATCTTTAATACTCAGTAATTAACATCAAATTTTTATATTCAAACACAATTTGATTAAGATTTCCTTCTTTGGGCTGGAGGGTTAGCTCAGTGGTCCCGGCGCCTGCCTCGCAAGCGCAAGGACCTGAGTTCAATCCCTGGTAACCACATATAATGCTGGGCGTGGAGACACGCCCATCAACAATCAACACCACATACCACAATGCGGGACGTGGTGGCTCACGCCTGTAATCCCAGCACTCAGGAGGCAGAGACAGGAGGATTGCTGGGTTTGCGGCGGCTTGCCTGGGCACCATAGTAAGCTCAGGGCCAGCCTGAACTACAACGCGAGACCCTGTCTCAAAAAGCCAAAAAAAAAAAAAGATTTCCTTCTTCTCTTAAAATGTACTTGACGGCATTTTTTTTCCAACTCTAAAACTGCCATCATCAAATAAAACCCAGAGAACTTGCAACTTACATTTACTGGGGAGGTAGGTAGTTGGGGACAGTACTGGAATAGTGGTTCAAAAGTTAAACAGCCAATTTTCTTTTTACAAGTCGTAGTATTTTTTTCCTTTTAAGATAAGATCTTGTTATATGGACCAGAATGATTTTGAACTCCTGGACGCAGGTGATCCTTCCACCTCAGTCTCCACAGTGCGGGGATTATACAAAGTGTCATAATGCTAGCACCCACTAATGTAATTTCATGTAAAAACTTTCTCTTTTTTTTTTTGAGACAGGGTCTCGCTTTGTAGATTCAGGCTGGCCCTGAGCTCACTCTGTAGCCCAGGTAAGCCTCGAACTCAGCAATCCTCCTGTCTCTGCCTCCCAAGTGCTGGGATTACAGGCATGAGGCACCACACCCGGCAACTTTCTCTAGACAATAAAGAAATATGAGTAAACAAACCAAAAAGAAAACAAAAGCAAGTTACACTACAGAAAGGAAAAGACTTTCCTATATGTGTTTGGACTCTGTGCCTAAAGGATTAAAATCTTGAGAGTAGGGGCAAAACATGCAAATAGAATGCTATGTGCTACTTATTTAGAGCATTCTTTTTTTTTTTTTTTTTTTCTTTTGAGACAGGGTCTCGCTTTGTAATTTAGGCTGGCCCTGAGCTCACTATGGTGCCCAGGCAAGCTGCCGCGAACTCAGCAATCCTCCTGTCCCTGCCTCCTGAGTGCTGGGATGACAGGCGTGAGCCACCACATCCGGCATTGTGGTATGCGGTGCTGATTGTTGGAGGGCATGTCTCCACGCCCAGCATTATATGTGGTTACCGGGGATCGAACTCAGGACCTTGCGCTTGCGAGGCAGGCGCCAGAACCACTGAACTAACCCTCTGGCCCTAGAGCATTCTTTTATGTACTACCAACAAACTTCATCTCTCTGGTCACACCAGTCCTAACTTGGCTCAAAGTATGGAAAAAGTAATTAAATCAGGACACAACTCTCAGTATGTCTACTGGCTCTCTCACCAATTTGACATACCAATTATGATAGATTAAGTCAGATACAGATCAGCTGGATCAAAATCACTTCCTGTAACATAACTATGTTAGGAGGAAGTAACACTGCTCAAACTCCAATGGTGTTTCCCAGGCTGAGTCTTTTGTTCAGTCACTCAGTGACTGGCAATTAATTTCCTGGTTATTTTAAACTCCAATATTAAAAAACAGTACAATTTAATCCTTTTGAAGATATAGCATAGTTGGGTGTTGTGGCTCAAGCCTGTAATTCCAGCACTCTGAGAAGCTGATATAGATGGATGGTCATGCCAAACCTGGGCAACTTACCAACTTAGTGAAAACTTGTCTTAAAATAAAAAAATAAAGAGCTGGAGATTTAGCTCAGTGGTTCTGGCACCTGCCTAGCAAGCACAAGGTCCTGAGTTCCATCCCTGAAAACCACACATAACAATACCAGGCGTGGTGCCTCACACCCACCAGCAATCAGTACCACACACCACAATGCCAGATGTGGTGGCTCACGCCTATAATCCCAGCACTCGGGAGGCAGAGGCAGGAGGATTTGCTGTGAGTTCAAGGCTTGCCTGGGCTACATAATGACCTCAGGGCCAGCCTGAACTACAAATTGAGACTCTAGCTAAATCAATCAATCAATCAATACATAAATAAAAATTAAAGACTATAGAAGGTATGCACCTCAACATGAACAGTTTAAGTTGAACCCCAGTACTGCAATTAAAAAACGAAACAAAACAAAAAAGTATAGTCCATCACACACTTGATGTGTATGATAATCCTTTACAACACAAAACTACCTTTGTTTATATATAGTAACCAAGGAGCTTCAAAGTCTTTATAAACAAATATTTATGGCAATAAATTCATGAATATGAAGCTTTAAAAATTAGTCTGGTTTTTATTTCAGGATAGTCAATATTATACATTATGACATAAATCAGTATCATTCTAAAATGATTAATGAGAAATTTAGGAGGAAATATTTTTGTACCTGATAATAATATCTAAGAACCCAACAAAGTCCTTCAACATAAGATTGTACGACTTTACGACGAAATTTCTCATCAGCTGCATCAACATCAAATTTGTTCTTGTAGTATCGCTGCTTCCAACCAGCTTCCCATAACCTAAAAGTCAGGAAAGCCTGTTTATGCTGAATCAATACACATTCAATACAGATGTTCACTGATTTATATCCCAAATCAATTAACATTTACTGTCTGTGAGAAATTAGAATGAGTTAAACAGTAATACTAAGATTCACTTAACTGGATTTAATCAACTTAAAACTGTTTCAGTTAAACATCAAAAACTCAGGGCCGGAGATTTAGCTCAGTGGTTCCAGCACCTCCCTAGTAAGGACAAGGTCCTTGGTTCAATCCCCGGTAACCACATACAGTAATACTGGGCATGGTGACTTATGCCCACTGGCAATCAGTACCACATATCACAAATGCTGGGCTTGGTGGCTTAAGCCTGTAATCCCAGCACTCAGGAGGCAGAGGCAGGAGGATTGCTATGAGTTTGAGGCTTGCCTAGGCTACACAGTGAGCTCAGGGCTAGCCTGACCTACAAAGCCAGATCCTGTCTCAAAAAAAAAAAAAAAAAACACCTCAAAGACCAACTTTGGTAGGACTATTAATTACACAACTGCATTAGAAAAAGACAGAGAAGAATAAATATGAGTTGGAAAGAAAAAGAAAGAGCATGTATATAAGGGGTGGGTGGTTGTGGGTGGATAGGGATATGGGTAAAAATGAGAATTAACTTCTGTCATATACTGTTACAAATTCCCCAATGTTGTGTGTGATTGTGAGCTATATATAAAATGTACCAATAAAAAATTCAATTAATAAAAAAAGAGAAAATGACCATTAGTAGAGCATCTGTTTGCTCAAATTTTAATGCTGCTTTATGATTTTTTCAATTATGTGACTATGTTTTAAGATTCAAATACTAATGGATTGTTTTTTAAATACAAAAAATGGCTTCATTATAAAATAATCAAGTAACAGGCCCGGGATATAGTTCAAGGGCACCCTGCCTGCCTGGTAAGCACAAGATCCTGAATTTGAAACCTGGTACTGGAAAATAATAATAATCTAGGAACCCGGGAGAAATTATACTTACTCTATACTCTTTCTATCCTTGCTCAGGCCATAATTATCCCTCTTTGAGCTAAGAGGTGTTGATGGTTTAAGAGAAGAAAACAGTAAATACAAATACATTCTATCTTTATTTTATCTCTTTTCTCTCAGTATGCCTTTTTCTCTATGTATGTTCTGTAAAATCTAGAAGCAGATCAATTAATCTGATACTTATTATTAATCACTGAAAATACAATGTCAAGAACCATGTTGTGACAAATCTGATTTTTTAGTAACCATTTTTCATTCTTTAAAAGATTTAAACGTTTAACAAAAATGAGATGTCAAAGAACACACAAACACATAAATCAAGAAAAACTAAGAACTTTAAGATGATTCTCCATTAAAAGCTCTTTTCCATGTGAGCCAGAGGTCACATATTAATTAGTCATGTTTTAAAATACACCATACTAATTTTTTTTTTTTTGAGACAGGGTCTCACTTTGTAGTTCAGGTTGGCACTGAGCTCACTATGTAGTCCAGGCAAGCCTCGAATCAGCAATCCTCCTGCCTCTGCCTCCCGAGTGCTAGGATTACAGGCGTGAGCCACCACACCTGGCACTGTGGTATGTGGTATTGATTGTTGGTGGGCATGAGTCTCCACGCCCAGCATTGTATGTGGTTACCGGGGATCGAACTCAGGACCTTGCACTTGCGAGGCAGGCGCCAGAACCACTGAGCTAACCCTCCGGCCCTACCATACTAATTTTTAATTCCCCAAAGGATTTACCACAATTAGAGGAAATATTCTGTCTCTATAATGAAGATCATCTTTTTTTACAAAAAGTATTAATGAAAGAAATGCCAGTAGCCCAAAATATTTCTAGTTTGATTATCTTCAGTGGTAGGATTAAACAGTGAAATACTCAAAACAAGTTACTTATTAAACTATCATCATGATTACATGGTTAAGTAAAGAAAGCAAAAAACATGCTTGAAAAAGGAAATCCAGAGCCACAGAAGCAGAAGACATAAACTAAAGGTGGATCAGATCAAAGTTAGATCACAGGCCTTCTGCATGGATCTGACATCAAAGGGTATTAGAAAAATGCAGTCTACCATGGGCCTCAATGAAATTTTTAACCACAAACATGAACTGCAGCTCCATGTCCTATAAAAGGAACAGTAGCAATGTACCAGTTCTGTCCTGTTTAATTTTGAAAGATGTTATCTTCCTACATACCTTTTTTGTGAGACAGGGTCTCACTTTATAGTTTGAGCTGGCTATGTAACCATTATGTAGCCCAGCAATCCTCCTGCCTCTGTCTCCCGAGTGCTGGGGATTATAGGCGTGAGTCACCACACCCAGCCTTGTTGTGTGTGTGTGTGTGTGTGTGTGTGTGTGTGTGTGTGTGACCACGCCTGGCTTTGTGGTATGTGGTACCATGGATTGAACTCAGGACCTTGTGCTTATGAGGCAGATACCACTAAGCTAAATCCCTGGCCCATCTTCCTACATTCATAATGAGCTACCATTATTACATCACTGGCTTTTTTTTCACTAAAAGCCTAGGGTTCAAATCTGGATTTGTTCTATGAAATGAAAGATTATTAATCTTATTACTTAATAATCTAAATGTCTGGATGAATTAAAAAACAAGTTTCCTACTATAAGTTTTAATAATATACCTAAAATATCTATCATGAAATATAATTATGCATATGCAAGTCTGTGATTATCAAAAAATACATATTTATATCTTAAAATGATTTTTATGTACTTCATTTTGAGGAAGAACCTTTTCGGCTGAGAAGATTAAAGCAAACGATATTACTATCCAAGTGTAACTGGACTTTCTAGGTTAAGCAGCTTGAAAATTTAATCTCCAAACAGGACCATTCAAATCACACCATCAGAGCCAAACACCTCATGTCTAGCCATGCTAGTGCCTGGTCTCAGAGGGGAGAGTGGCTTAGAAGATGAAAACCTGTACGCATACTAATCTAGATGCTTGGGTTTAACAGCAATAGCTTACACCTCTCACTGGAATTTACCGACTGTTCTAGCTCTCCACATTAATTACGGGTGGATAAAAAGATCATGGGCAAGCATCTGAAGGCACTGCTGCTCTAAGCTAAACAGCATTAATTAGAACTGCATCTCTTTCAGCAATTTGCTAACAAACTGCTACCAAACAATGGCTTCACCTGACGTTATCCTCGGGCTCAGGCTCGCTATCACTGTCTTCAGCTTTTCGCTTAATTCCTCCTAGTGGAGATGGGGAGCCATCGGATGTGAAACTTGTATTAGGAGACACAGAAGAGCTCTACAGACAAGCAAAACATCAGAGAAGAAGAATTTCATTATTCATTTTACATCAGTTAGAGCTAACTGCCATTGCATACCACATTTCACATTGATACATTTCCTTAAAAGTATTAAACATGTGTGATAAATATTTCAATGTTGTAAATTTTTAAAAGTACAGAGACTGATCTCTCCACAAAGTAATATGGTATTCTGAGCTTCTCATGCTTAAAATTAAAAGAATTAACATTATTGGGATAGAATATGTTTTAGGAAGAAAAGAAAAAATTTTTAACTTTTTTTCAGTACTGGAAGGTGAGCCCAGGACTTTGTGCAAGTGAGCAAGTCCTCTACCATTAGATTATATCCTAGTTCTTTTAATTTCATTTTGAGGTAAAGTCTTGCCAAGTGGTCCAGGCTGGCCTCCAGCCTGCAATCTTCTTGCTTTAGTATCCCAGTGGCTGGTTATGAACCTAGGACATTTGTACTGAGATTAGTTCCTAGTCCATTTGTACTTTTTATTTTGAGACAGGGTCTCACTGAGTCATTAAACTATCCAAGCAGGACTCTACCCAAGTCTTCCTGAGCGCTGGACTTCTAGGTATGCATGACTACACCTGACCAACTTCACAGATTTTTTTAAAATACATTATAGCACTTGATTTAGTGCTATCTCCTTACTATTATAAACTCATCATTTTCTACTTATCAAATAGCAAAGTTTTGAAGGAAAAACACATAACATGCATTATATATGTAATACACACAATTATATGTGTAATACACACAACAATAACATATATAATAATATATAAAGTAGTCAATGCTGGTGAGAGTGAAAATGGATAGTAAGTATTCAACACAGTATAACCATTCTGGAAAACAAGAGTTTCATGGGACTCTTATCTGACTACTATTGAATTATTTTGTGTACTATTTTAAGATTTAATGTACAAGAACAGTTTATTAGTCATCCTGGAAAAATGCAGATTGTGTCAATATCACGCAAAGATACTGATGCCATTTTAAATCGAGGAGAAGCCTGACTTTGTACCAGATTCAATTAGTTCAACAAGGCCTTAGAATATTTTAATATTTAATTTAAAAATTAAAATAAAATATTTTGCAACACAAATGACAAATGTATGAAAACATAAGAGCAACAAGACATTCTCATGGTAAAGTTTTCCTTCTATTATTCATAGTATATGTTAAGTATTTCAAGTAAACAGAATTATCTTAAACTTATGTGCTCACAAGGCTATTTCAATAATGCTAAAATGAAAACTTCAACATAAAAACAATCCACACCAGAGTCCAAGAAAAGTTAAAGCAAAGTTATGTTTCATATAGAACTTCAATCACCATTCTTTTAAAACTGTGATATTATGATAATATATATGTAATACTGTCAAAAGAAAAATGTGAAAGCACAACTGTGCTTGGAAAATGAACCAGGTATACTTAGGCAGAACTGAGGGTGAAATACCAAGTTTTGCCTCTTCTGGGTGCCTGGCATTGGGGAATTTTTTGTGATGGGGGTGATGAAGCTCAGCCTCTTTTCTGACAGGTTACTGTCAGAATTAAGTGAAACAATGTGCATGAAAGAATACCAATAAATATGCTGCTCACCTAGTGACCAGTGAGCCAAAACTATTATTTTTTAAAGTTTACATTAATCTATTTGGATTAAAATTATGAGGTGATAGCCCTATCAATTTCTGAAGTTATATAAGCAACTTTGCAAATTGAATTTTAACTAACTAGATATAAACTCCAACTTTACATAATCAAAACAATACCTCTAAGGGGGGAAAAGCTGTCTATCAATTAATGCTAAATCTCTGTTGCCCTGCCTCTACCAATCAATGTACTGTACTCTGGGCATACCACATTTATACAGTCAATGAAATAATTTATTTTAAAAATACTGTTTTGGAGACCAAATTCTATTAAGAGGATGGTCTCAGATATAATGAAATTATAATCCAGAATGCAAAATTTAAAATCACATATATCAGGAAATAGAAGCTAAGTGGTAAGACACTGACATTGTTGATCCCACTGGCCAGGGATTTAGTTCAAGTGATACCACGCTTACCTTGGAAGCACAAGGGCCTGAGTTCAATCGCTGGTACCAACAACCCCCGTCAAAATAAAACACTGTTGGGCCGGAGGGTTAGCTCAGTGGTTCTGGCGCCTGCCTCGCAAGTGCAAGGACCTGAGTTCGATCCCTGGTAACCACTTATAATGCTGGGCGTGGAGACACGCCCACCAACAATCAACACCACATACCACAATGCCGGACGTGGTGGCTCACACCTGTAATTCCAGCACTCGGGAGGCAGAGACAGGAGGATTGCTGAGTTCGCGGTGGCTTGCCTGGGCACCATAGTGAGCTCAGGGCCAGCCTGAACTACAAAGCGAGACCCTGTCTCCAAAACGCAAAAAAAAAAATAAATAAAATAAATAAATAAAACACTGTTCACCATCAACACACAAGTACTGAAGACTAACATTCTCAACAGCTCAGAATAAATAAAAATAAATAAATAAATCACCAAATAAAACAGCAAAAAATCCAAGACTTCTAAATGATCTGACAATTTGACTTCATGATTTCCTTAAGTTCAGAATATTCTAAAGGTGAAAATTCCACTATTCAAAGACTTCAGGTTGAGGGATGTAGCTCAGTGATGCCACCTGCCTGCCTGACAAGCACAAGGTTCTGAGTTCAAACTCTGGTACCACACACACACACACACACACACAGACTCCAATTCTATGACTCCTCTCTATAGAAATAATTATGTCAAGAGAGGTTACAATAGGGTCCAATAAGCAACCTAATTACTCATCCCCCACCTCCTACTCCCATGGCAGACAGTACGAGACTGATTCTATAGAACCTTAATATAATACCGGAATCTTTTTCAAAGCAATTACAGCTGACAAAGTTTAGACCTATCTGCCTCCCCTGAGAAAGATTAAGAAAAAAGCACATTCTATTATCAACAGGGCACTTGAGAATACCAGTCATTCTCAGTTTTGCTCTGTGGAGAGTGCAGTCATATAATCTTGAATGACAGACACCAGTTTTTTATGTGCTATTTAGGTATCTCTTTGCACCCACTTTCCCTGAAGCTCCACAATGCTAGTGGGACAAAAGAACAAAAAAACTTTAGCTGATGCCCTCAGGAGATGTAAAATGTCACTTCTGAAATTCTAAATCTAAGGTCCTAACATGTCTACGTGTGAATTTATCTGAAAACAAATTGAATCAGTGTTCTCACATGACAACAATTTCATATACAGAGTTGCCCTAAAATAAGGGACATCAGTATTAATAGGAAAATTATTAGAGAAATGGAGCTTCAATATCCGTGTATGTGCAATTTCCCTCAGACTGTCACAGTAGAAGTGTACATTCAGTCTAGACCTCCCATAGTATCTTTCTTTCCTCTACTCTTAGTTCAATCTGTTCTTCCCCTTCTTCTCCGCTGCTCCTGAGCTCAACAACATTGCTACTACAACAGGAATGAACCAAGAAGAGATCTGCTAGGTGTGGTGAACTGTTTCTGCAGTTAGGATTATAAAGTTCAAACAAGCAAGGATACCACAGGACAAATCCACTCAGTTCTTTAGTTTATAAAAAAGGAGCAACAAGGTTTGGATAATTAGGACCACCGTTAAAATATTTATTCAGAACTATCCCATGTCCCAGTGGAGAATGAGTATTTAACAGGGAAGAGTACCTGGTTTTGGTAGTTTAAAGAGCAATATTTAGCAAAATGCCCCAAGAGAAAAAAGGAAGTAAGGGAGCAAACTGCACCCCACTCTCCTGCCGCAGAGTGAGACATCTGGATATCCAGTCTTGCTGCTCACAGCACTCACCATCCTGGACCTGAGGGTAGGGAACCCAGCTATGGCCTCTTTGCACAGCAGAAGAGCTGCAGCCACTCAGCTCTTCAATTGCAAAGCTGCTGGCTGGCTACTCACTCTTTTCCCATCATTTAGAGATTTGAACACTGATGATGGACTCCAAGTTACAGATACCTCAGAAACTGAAACCAGCTAAACAGCTGAGGGACACAATTAACACACTTACAATCTTAAGAGGAAACCATTCTTCAGTGTCACATAAAGGCAAGCCACTTACAGAGTTGCTCTGCATCCGCATTTCATAGGCTGCTTGTCTAGGATTACTCGCCACATGGGAACCTGCTGAGTTTCTTGAACCCAAGGCATGAGGGGTTAATATTCCACTAGGAGTAAAAGCTGGTTGATCTCTCTAACATAAAAGGAAATAAATATAGAAATTAAATCACAACATAGGACATAAGAAGAAAAGAGGACAATGGAACAAAGTCCTTAATATAAGCAGTCCACTGAGTTTGATCCCCAGTACCAAAAAAAAAAGCCCTCAAAAAAATTATATCAAATATATTGTTCTGGTTTATAGACTCCATTTAAATCTCATTATGATAATCCAGTTGGGTTATAGTTTTAGAAAATAGTCGACACAATTTCAGGCAAACAAAATAATGTAACAAAGGTAAAGCCTGCACTTAGGAAATATTGTGTCATTTTTATTTATCCTTTACCTTACTAGGATTTAACTATTTTCAATTAATTGGGGCCATAATTATAGCTGTAATAGGTGATAATCATGGCTAACTGGTAAAACAGATACTGACTGAAAGAAATAATAATATATGAGGTAGAAATCACATCTGTCTCTCTCCACCTCTGATTTTTGAATCTACATGCAATAATGAACAACTTTAATGATTTTTCTCCTTTTCAGTTTTCTGACATTGCTCAATTCTAATAAAACAAAATAAAACGCAGTTCTACTTCATGAGTTTGAAAATCTAATTGCAAAGATGAGGGAAAAAAAAAAAGGAACGAAAAAAAATTAAATGCCCACTGAGGAAGGCAAATGTGAGCCTGGTGAAGACAGAAGCCCATATAGAGCAAGGGAAGTAGGCACTGAGCCTGCAGGGGAAGAGTACATTTGGAGGATAGTGGAGACCAAGAGGGACATCCAAAACTGCCCCAGATCACAGTATGCTCTGAATGCAAGCTTGATACTTGGCAGGTCAATAGTGATTTCTGTGTAGAATGTCATGTTCTCTGAAGTTTAACCTGACAAAGATGTAGAAGTAACAGTGTAGTAACTTTCTCATTTTATTAAAAAAAATAATATCCAGGGCCGGAGGGTTAGCTCAGTGGCTCCGGCGCCTGCCTCGCAAGCTCAAGGTCCTGAATTCAATCCCCAGTAACCACATACAATGCTGGGCATGGAGACTCACTCCCACCAGCAATCAATACCACATACCACAGTGCCGGGCATGGTGGCTCACACCTGTAATCCCAGCACTCGGTAGGCAGAGGCAGGAGGACTGCTGAGTTCAAGGCTTGCCTGGGCTACATAGTGAGCTCAGAGCCAGCCTGAACTACAAAGCGAGACCCTGTCTCAAAAAAAAAAAAAAATAATAATAATAATAATATCCAACTGTTCTAAGCACTGCTAACAGCTAAGTGCTACTCTTAGCTCCTCCCATCTCCCACCCATCAAGTCTGGCCTCTGATCCAGAGCTCAGAAAGAACTTTAAAAACATCAATCCAAGTATTCTTTCTCTAGGCAAAAAAGCAGCTGGTTGCTTCAACTCCCACTGAATGGAAAATAAAATTACTGTAACAAACATATCTGTCACAAAATAAACTTAAGCTACTGACAATCTTATTATATTAACTCACCTTCATTCTCTTTCTTTTTTCTTTCTGTCGTCTTCTAAAACTATCCTAAAAGTATAAAATCCACATATTCTGTCAAATAATTACACAAAAATGTCAGAGTTAAACATTACCAGGAATGACTTGGGAGATCATTTAAGTTTTAAATGAAGACCCCAACAATCTAGGTACATGATTAAGCCACAGAAAAGACCATGTGTTCAAACTGCTGCTTATTAGAACTTTACAACAATAGAAAGACTGAATCTAGATACAAGATACAATTAAATTGTGCTCCTTTCTTATATAGTTTTGATATTTCTAGCAAATTCAACAGGAAAGAGCCATGGCTTTACCCTGGGTAGGACAGGCTGTCAATATGGAGAAAACACAAATTAAAAAAAAAGACAATCCTCAAGTTTTAGCTGAATGTAGTTAACAAAGAAGATAATTTTTAAAGATCTGCAAGAATTAGATATTTTGTTAAACATTATTATGGGCTTGACATAATACTGTAGCATGAACTCCACAATAGGTTAAAAAGAAAAAAAGAGAGAACTGGGACTCTACTGACTGCTCATTTCCAAACAGCCAATCCAATGGGAGAAAGAAGGTCATCATTGGAGCAGGAAACAGGAAGGCAGCCCCTCTCCAAGCCCTGATCTAGAACTGCAATCTTCTACCTCCACCTGGGCTTCCTCCCCTGCATTATCCTATAGCATTTACACACTGACACAACACATATTTAATGATGCTGTATTTTTTGCCCATCTCTCCCAGAACACAAGTTCAACAAAGGCAAGAGCTTTTGTGTTTATTTGTTTACTGCTGTGCCACTAGCACTCAGAACACTGTAGATGGTGAACACTTAACAAGCATTTGCTGAATAAATGAACAGCATTTTGAAGATAAAAGGCAACCCGTCAAAGCTTATTTTAAAAAGCATCAAGTTTCTTGCTAACTGCTCTATTTTAGTAATAAACATTGATGTATTTTTTCCTGCCATGCATCCTGCTGGGCATTAAGCATTCATTTCTAAGGGTGGTCACACAATCAGCATAGCAGATGACTAGGGTGGAGCTCATTGCCCTTAAACTTTTTTTTTTTTTGCAATCCTCACTTTTGGAAATCTGTTAAAAACCATGAATATACCTCCTGAAAAAAACGAAACACACAGAAACTCACACTGAATTTCTGATTCCCCTTATGCCCAACCTTTATATGACATTATAAGGACATTATAAAACTCCAAAGTTTTAAAATGTCTTTTGCAAGGTCATCTGGAAACCATATTGATAAATCTGAAGCACTACAAATCCATCAAATTCCACACTTCCTCCTCTAATGCCAACTTAGCACTAATAAAACTCTTGTTATCCCAGAAGCCAACTACCCTGAAGGTTTTGGAAAGAATGCTTACAGTAGATGCACTGTATCACACAAAACAATGCTTAAAGTTCCAAACATGAGATTGCTAAACCGATCACGTACAAAGTTGAGGAAATCTTGTTAACAGTAAATGACATGTTTTTAATTTGCTAGGAGATCATGAGCAGTGTGACATTATTATGCTCTTATTTCCTCAAAACAGCCAGTAAAATCAGTGAAAGGATTTCCTTCACTCTAAGAACTACTTATCCGCTGATTCTAAACCACAGCTGGCCACACTCTCCACAGAGACTATTTCATTCCAACCTATGTGGCTACAGCACCTAGCACTCCCAGCAGCTCCCTGAGGTCTCCCACTCCAGCATGGGCTCAGTGTCCAACCAGGGGTGGCTTCTTGTCTACTTAAGGATTTCCTTCCACTTCTATAAAACTGGCTCTTTTTTCTTCTTAGATGTTCATACTTCCCACTTCTGCTGGAAGCAATTTCTCTCTGAGTAAGTTCCCAAGGAATATAAGTTCTCACTCATAGCCTCAAGTACCTTCAATCAAGTAAACAGTCTCAAATCTCTCTTTTTTCTTACTTTTTTTTTTTTTTTCTTCAGAGACAGGAACTCACTATGCAATTCACTTGAACTCAATGATTCTCCTGCCTAAACAATCCCATTCTGGGACTATAGGTATATGCCACCACATCTAGCTTCAAAACTCTTTTCAAGACATTTTTTCCCTCAGCTATCTACAGCTCCCCAAACTCAGTATCTTCAAAATGAAACTCAGTTCCCACTTTGCCCTTGTCCCAAATGGCTCCACCCTCAGTGCTTGCTAGCTCAGTTAACAGTACCAGTCAGCTCCTAAATACTCAAACTGTACACCTGGGCTTCTTCCCTAAGCATTTACCCTTCACAAGCAATCAACTTCTAAGAGCTTTATTGTACTTCCTTCCTATTTCCATTTCTTAAGAGTGGCAGCCCTCCACCAATCTTTTATCCTTCCAACCCTCTGCCCTGGGTCATACAATCAAACCCAGATGCCTATAACCTACTAGAATACCAGTTCCTAGGTCTTACCCTGACTTTTACACCACAAGTGTTCCATGTAAGACATAGCAGCCACTAGCTCAATGGCAGCATCATTTTAGACTTGGAACCCTCACTTTGTAACCCAGTGGTGAGGCAGGTGTTTGTATTTATACTCTATATAAGATTATGAAGAAAGAAAAAAAATCACAATGCAACTCACACAGTATGCAATACACAGTTTCCATAGCAAGCATCAAAGCCTGTATAAAATAATCGAAGCACTGATTGCTCATGATTACTACAATGTTGTAACAACACACTCACTCACACAGGTTGAAAGTACAATTAGGGGATCACAGCCCATAAGAGACAGGAGCATTTTTAGCTACTGCAATGGAAGCACTTTACCTCATCATCCTTTCTCTTTTTAAAAATGCTATCCTCAACTTCACCAACTGCTAACATGATCATCTGTACTCTTTGCAGATTGACATAACCACTTTCTGTAAGGTAACCCTGTAAGTGATAAAATACATGTAAAATGATCTTCTTACAAAAGTAAACACTTCTAACTTGAAACTATCCAAGAATGAACTTACCCCAGTCTTGTGTACCACGTTTTTGTATATGTTAACCAAACGGTCAATTGCACCTTCCCTGCCGCCAGGAGACAAAACTGTGCATTAGGACTAGCAGGTTCCATGAAGTCAAGAAAATTAATATGATTGGAGAAACATGCAAATACACATACCTAATCTCTAACGATGGCAAGTGAGGAAGGAAGTCATTTCCAACAAAGAAGCACATGAAGACCCAGTCATCAATGCTCCTCTCAACATCAAATGTGAATGGCAGGCTGGCCATGGTGAGCTCCCTTTCCAAATACTATAACCAAAAAAGAATATGGCCATTAAAGCTACCAATAAGCACTGCTTTAGAAGTGTTGGTTGCAATAATTACAAATACATACCTCACGTAGAACATTCAGCCGAAGGAAGATAAACTCTCCTTCTGCACATGGAAGACTATCTGCAAGTTCATCGTGCTACAAGAACAGGAGTAGAGATTAAACAAGTCTGCTTCAAGCCCTGTACTTTTTTCCAGACAAGGAAATGTAAAGCTTTTTCTAATTCAAGATCTGTTGTGCTATTTTAAGTACTAAATTTAAAACATAATCAAACTAGTTTAAAACAAAAATTACTCATAGGGAGCGGAGATTTAGCTCAGTGGTTCCAGTGCCTGCCTCCCAAGCACAAGGCCGAGTTCGATCCTGGTAACCACATACAATGCTGGGCATGGTGACTCACGCCCACCAGCCATCAATACCACATACCAGTGCCGGGCGTGGTGACTCACACCTGTAATCCCAGCACTCAGGAGGCAGAGGCAGGATTGCTGAGTTCCAGGCTTGCCTGGGCTACACAGTGAGCTGAGGGCCAGCCTGAACTACAAAGCGAGACCCTGACTTAAAAAAAAAATAAAAATTACTCATAAACCCAACCATACTGAGAGTATAAATCAACAACTTTTTTGGGGGGAGGCACTGAACTCTGCAAGGCAGGCACTGGAACCACTGAATTAAATCCTCGGTCCATAATTTTTTTTATTTTCGTACCAGGGATTAAACTTCTGACCTTGCATCAGCATCAGTTTTCTGTAGACAGTAAACATTTCAGTTGCTGGAGGACACAGTTTCTATTGCATATTCTTTCATGTTTCATTGTATTTACAACCCTTTATAAACATGAAAAACATTCTCAGCTCATGGGCCAAATCTAGAGGACAATACCTTGCTAACTCCTCACTTATAACAAACCAGTATTAATATTTTGATGTACAGGCCTCTAGTCTCTTCTACAAACATATGCATAACTACACATACACATCCTCTGTTCTACTGTATACCTGAACTCATACAGCATACTGTATTTACTTGTTTTTTGAATTTCTTTTCCCCTGCACATTGTTCTTAAAATAGAAACCCCCTTAAAGGATAAAGGATTCACGTGAATCCTAAAGACACAAAAACTGTAACTGAAAACTATCAAGAAGTTAAACACATAAGATTTGCAGTTCCCTTAAGAAGGGTAACTATT
>PVIC010031505.1:9206-21387 GCA_004025085.1 Thryonomys swinderianus | reverse complement strand
GGGTTAGCTCAGTGGTTCCGGCGCCTGCCTCGCAAGCGTAAGGACCTGAGTTCGATCCCCGGTTACCACATATAATGCTGGGCATGGTGGCTCACGCCTGTAATCCCAGCACTTGGGAGGCAGAGACGGGAGGATTGCTGAGTTCGCGGCGGCTTGCCTGGGCACCATAGTGAGCTCAGGGCCAGCCTGAACTACAAAGTGAGACCCTGTCTCAAAAAAAAAAAAAAAAAAAGACAGGGCCAGGGATGTAGTTCTGGCACCTGCCTCTCAAGCATAAAAGCCCAAATTCAATCCCTGGTACCACATACCACAATGCAGGGCTTGGTGGCTCATGCCTGTAATCCTAGTACTTAGGAGGCAGAGGCAGGAGGGTTACTCTGAGTTTGAGGCTTGTCTGGGCTACACAGTGAGCTCAGGGCCAGCCTGAACTACAAGTGAGGCCCTGTCTCAAAAAGAAAAAAAAAAAAAAAAACCATGACAAGTGTTGGCAAGTGGAGAAACTAAAGTCCTCATACATAGCTAGTAGAAATGTAAAACAGCACAGCCACATTGGAGAGTTTACCATGTAAAGCAGCAGTTCTGCTCCCAGGTATATACCATGGAGAAGTAAGCATTCACATAAAAACATATACACATGTTCAGAGCAGAATTAATCATCACATCTAACAAGTGGAAACGACACAAATCTCCATGAACAAATGTGGTGTCATTCATAAAATAGTCATTCAGTCATAAAAAGGACTGAAGTACTGACATAACATGGATGGATCTTGGAGCAGTTTATGGGAAAAGCCACCCACAAAAGAGCACGCCTTCATAGGAAATGTCCAGAGCAGGCCAGTCTACAGACTACGTGGATCACTGTTGCTTAGAGTTAGGAATTGGTGGAGGAGGGAGCACCAAGAAGGGGAGTGACAGCTAATGAGTACAAGGCTTCTTTTGGGGTAGCTGAAAGGGAGTGAGGCTGTGTGGTGGTAGTTGTATAAATACTTAAAAACCTGTGAATAGGAAAGCTATATAGTAAAAAAGTAATTTGCTATAGTTGTATAAATACTAAAACCCTGGTGGTAGTTGTATAAATACTAAAACCCTGTGTGGTGGTAGTAAACCACTGAACTGTATGCTCTATGTGTATATTAACTTCATGGTGAAGTTTCTGAGTCACACCTCAATAAAGATGTTTAAAATGAAACTAACACAAAAACATGTCAGGTGGGAACCTTAAGGGTCAACTACGTCTGGCTCCAAAGAAGGACAGAGATGAGGAACTCTAGTGGAAAGTATCCGGGTGTCTGTAACTGTTCTGAGGGACACGAAATGTCTCCCAGTAATCCTGAGTTATCACTCTGAAGCAGATCCGAGATGTGCTGTCCCCTTAGCAGAGATGGGAAAGCAAGACTGGAAAGGGTGCTGCCTCTCGCAGTCAGAGGGCGTGGAGAAGTTGAGCCTCCTTCCTGAGTCTACATCTACTCCCCAAGGAAACTTTTCCTAGGACGAAAGTGCACCAGTTGATTTAAAGTATTGTTTTGGATGCTAAATGATGACACACAAATGAAGAGCTCTTTCATGCTAGATAACTACGCCGACTAGAAATCAACATCCCATAGTTTCACTTAAAATAGTGGTTATTACATGACACCATCAGCGTGAAGGGAATTTCCTGTTGTTTTCCTGAGTTTACCAGATGAACCTTTTCTCTGACAATATCTATTCATGGCAAATTACTTTTTTACTATATAGGTTTCCTATTTAAACAATTATTTGCTGATCTAAGCCCAGTAAAACTGCTCGCTGGTAAACATGGCCTTTGCCAAAAAGCTCAATTTCCACATCTCTAGCAATCAAAAAGGCTCATGGGGCGGGGAGGAGGGACAGAGACTTGAAATCCCCAGACCACTACAAACGTGGATACAATCCCAACCCAAACCCTAGAACCCTAACACCCTGCAAAGCATGTTTGAGTCCTACAGCTTTATAACAGCAAACATGGGGGACTAAGAAGGCAGAAGATATAAACATCTCCACAAGTCACACGTGTGCCATCCTGAGCCAAGAGGTTCCCAGAGCCACGGGTACTCCAAGGCGGTGCAGACTTAATGCCCAACTTCCCCTCAGTGACCAGCGCAGCAGCATGGATGGAGTTGCATCCGTGGTGACTGGCCAGATACACCAGGACAACCCTGACTGCTGTGGAAGATGGTCCTCCCTCCATGCATCTAGCAGGGATGCCGAGGAAAAGAAAATGGGTACTGTAGTTTCCACTAAGGTACTGGAAATGAGTTTTCTTTTCAGTGGATACCCATTTATTTTTTGTGGTGTGGGGGATCAAACCCAGAGCTTCACATGATAAAATCTGTTCAACTGCAGAGGCATGCCCTTAGCCCCAGTTTTATTGTTTTATTTATTGGGTTTTTCTTTTTTCTTTCTTTTTGCAGTACTGAGGATGAATTGGACCCTGCACTTCCCATACAGACGGGGTGCCACTGAGCTAGATCCCCCTCCTCACTGGTTTTCTGAAATAGAATCTTGCAGGGTAGCCCAGGTTGACCTCAAATTCACAACAACTTTCCTACCTCAGCCTCCCCCAATGCTAGGATCACAGGCATGTGCCACCATACCATTTCCAATTCAATTTTTATATCACGCTTTCTCTCAACTGAAAAGTTGGTGAATTCCTGAGAACTCAATATGAAACTCTTCAATTTAGTAGTACTGTGTATGAACTTTAATGATTACCTTGGCCACAAAAGAAAACTAAAGGGAAAAAATTCCAAATGTGAAACAGAGTTACAAATACAGGCTCTTTATTCTTTTTACACATAAGCCAACAAGTATCAGAAAAATACTTATTTTCCCTCTCACAAAATCCCAAGTTTACTACAATTAGTTTTATAAGTTTTAAAAAATATAATGGAGGAAAATACTTAACTGATCTAAATGAAGGAACCTGATTTTTGAGGGGTTAAATTTTGAGGGGTTAGATTCTATTTTAACACTTCAAAGATCAATTCCTGAGCTAAACTCGAGAGCGGGGAGGGTAACTCAGTGGTACAGCACTGGTCTACGTTCTCCAAGCCCCAGATTCAGTGCCCAAGCCCTCCAACCCTACTCCACTCCCCTAAAGGAGGAGGGAGCCATGTTGAAATAACTTGCAAGAGAAAGGAAGACGCCATTAAATGAACCTCTTCTATACTAAACATGTTTATAATACACATAGTCCAGCTGCTGTGGTGACCTATGGCCCAACTATTTTTCAGATAGTAACTAAGACCTAAAAAAAAAAACGGCAGGGTCTCAATTCTTCACCACGCTGTTTAAAGGAAATCAAATTATAAAGTGTATCAAGACTAGTTATTAACACAATACTCGTTGTCAAAAAACAACTAGGTAAAACCAACTGCTGCACAATATTAAAGAAAATACTAAATGTGTATGCTTTTTTCCTTTTTTTTTTTGCTGATGTTGGGGATTGAACCAGGGCCTTGCACAAGCACTCTATCACTGAGCTATACCCCCATCCAAAAGTACATTAAGTTACAAAAAAAATGAGACTACTTCCAAAGAATGTAAAGGATTTCACTTACAAACTTTTAATGTTTAAATAAAATCAAAAAGGAGAGAGCTCCTGAGGGAAAAATTGAATCATACATTTTAACATCATTGCCAGCCTTAAGTACTAGCCGAGTTTTCCATGCAGGGTGGGGAGGGGGCGGAAAGCTACCCCGATGCGGTAGCTCCGGAGCCTTTAAATGACCTAAACGTCAAAGACCAGTAGCTGGGGAAACGCCAACCATGTATCTCTGGACTTTTGTCAGTAATACCCCTTCTTTCCCGCCAATGCCTAATTGATCTTCCTAGATAGGAATGAAGCCGCACCCGGCCCGGTCGCAGCTGTACCACCGAGCAGAAAAGTAAAGGCGGGAGGGGGCTGCTGCAGAGAAGCAGAAAAAGAAATGAAACTTGACACCGGATAGACGGCGAGCTTCGCGGAGAGGAAGAAACACCGGTGGCCGAGCGCCCCAGAGATCAAAGTTAGGGGGTAGAGGCGCAACCTCTCGGGCCTTTGTAAGCAGCACTCGCTGACTGTACTTTCATTTTCCAACTTCCCGTCACTACACAAAGTCAGAACCGCTCCCCTCTGAACTACCCACGCAGCAAAAACCGCCGCCAGCGCTCACCCAGGGACCTTGCGGGACCCCGGGATACAAGGACTGCAGAGCGGCGCGCTCTACGGCCACCTGCGCGGCGCGGGCACGCGGCTCGGGGGCGGGTCCCCGGGGAGCGCGCCCAGCCCGCTCGCGCCGCGGCCGCGCTTCCTGTGGCGCCGCAAGCCCCTAGCCCCGCGCCCGCCCCGCTCCCGGGCCAGGGGCGCGAGATCCCGACGACGTGTGGGCGGTCGCTCACCCAGGCCGTGCGCGGGGCTCCCTCTCGGTCCCGGCCTCCAACGCGACGCTCCTGCCCGCCACCAACTCCTCCTTCACGCTAGGAAGTCGAGAACGGCGCGGCAACCGCCGCGACCCCAGCGGCAACGCCCGAGAAGGCGGCGGCTGCCGAGCCGAGCCCGCCGGACGCCCGCAGCCGTCCGCATCTCCCGCCGCCGCGCACAGCTCCTCGCGCGCCCGCCTTCCGCCCCGCTCGCGGCGGCCGCGGCGCAGGTCGTCCCGCCGCTTCCCGCCAAGCGCGCGTTCGGGCGTGTACTGCTCAGCGGTCGGGCCTGCCCGTCACCCCGTGGCCGCCGCCACTCTCAAAGCCCCTGGCCGCGCAGGGCCCCTCCCAGCCTCCGTAGCACGAGCACGTCACTTCCGAAACGGGGAGGCGGGGCCGGGACCCTGAGGAGTTTGTTGAGGCGTCCTGGCCGTACCCCGGTTTAAGGGGCGTGGGGCGCAGATTTACACTCTTCGAAGGCGCCACCTGGGTCTCCCCACTTGCGTTCTCTCAACTCGGTCCAGTTGCTTCCATGTCCCGGAGGCGCCCGCTGGGCTTCGGGGTCCTAGGCCCCTCCAGACTTGACTGCGACCCAGAGAAGAGCACGGCCGTCCTGCAGCCTGTCAGCGCTTCTTTGCTGCTGAGCTGAACTGAGGCTGTTCCTCCCCACGCCATCCGTCCCTCGCTGTGTGGACTGAGAAGCTGGTGGCCCCAGGGGTTTCGCATCGACATGCGGAATCCCAGGACACCAAAACTTGCTAGTATCAGCAGCTCCGTGGCCCAGCTCTGACTGATGGTGTAGAAGAAGCCCGCGCTGGTGTTGGAGGTGGAGACCCGGAGTCCAGCCGTATTTCTGCTGCTCGCTAACTGGAGGACTAAAGCGCCTTTATTGGCCTGCGTGAAACACGAGTTCTTCATCTATAAAATAGGAGTGAACCCGCGGTCTAGAGTAGCAATGATGAAAAGATAAGGAGTCTAAATCAGCTAGCCGACTTCGAACTCACGGGGTTCTCCTTTACATAATTCTTAAGGAAACATCATACTAGGAGAATCTACCTGGGTAATTTATCAGTAGGAGGGACGTAGAATCATTAAGCTGAAACTGCTAAACAAAACCCTCAAGAAGTAGATCGTGTATTTTCTCGCAGAAAGCCTGATAGGCTAGTGTCTGAAATCCTGGTTGCCCCTGGCCATTTGCCAGGTATGTGACCTTCAGTGAGTTGATTAACCTCTCTGAACTTTAGTTCATGTACAATGAGGATTTATAATGTAGAAGACTAAATGAAATGCAAAACATAAATGCTTTGGTGCTTTACCTGGCACCTAATAGACACTCAGTAAAATAAACAAAACCTTGTTCCTTTTGCTTATCTCCTCTCTCCCATTGAATTCATGGTTGAGTTTTATTGAACTCACTAAGTGAAATGTGATTCCCTCATCTTTCTGTTGGGTATATGAAAAACAATCTATTTTCTGTGCTACCCAAAAATCTGTAATTCAGGTAGACATGGGTGGTGCACACCTGTAATCCCAGCATTCAGGAGACTAAGGCAGGAGGATAGCCTTAAGTTTGAGGCCATCCTGGGCTACATAGTCCAAGGCCAGCCTAAACTACACGGTGCTACCCTATCTCAAAAAAAAAAATTTTTTTAGAGTCATTATAGTCATTATAATGGCTAATACAGGTAGCTATTCCTCCTGTGAAGGGAACTCCACCAAAAGATGCTAGTTTTTCAAAAACAACTTTACCAGGGCTAAGGATTTAGTTCAAGTGGTACCACACCTACCTTGGAAGCACAGGACCTGAATTCAATCCCTGGTACCATCAAAAAGATAAGTAAATAAATAACTTTACCAAACATTTTCATTAAGAAATATATTTTGGGAGGGCTGAGGTGTAATTCAGGGATACAGCACTTGCCTAACATGTTCAAGGGCTGGGAATTCAGCCCCAGCACTATGTATATACATACACAGGTTCATCATGCTTTGAAATGAATATGCATAGTCTGAAAAGCACTACTGATCCTGACCTACCCTATATAAATCTTCCCCTGCAATGATTCTCAGAAACCAAGAGGAAAAGAATTAGATTAAGGTAGGCAGTTTAAAAAATACCCTTTGGTGGGGCCAGAGGGTTAGCTCAGTGGTTCCGGCGTCTGCCTCGCAAGCGCAAGGTCCTGAGTTCGATCCCTGGTAACCACGTATAATGCTGGGTGTGGAGACACACCCACCAACAATCAACACCGCATACCACAATGCTGGACGTGGTGGCTCACGCCTGTAATCCCAGCACTTGGGAGGCAGAGACAGGAGGATTGCTGAGTTCGTGGCTTGCCTGGGCTACATAGTGAGCTCAGGGCCAGCCTGAACTACAAAGCGAGACCCTGTCTCAAAAAGCAAAAAAAAAAAAAAAAAACCTTTGGAAAAATTTCTATGTAAAGTTCTACACCAAGAACAGTTAAGGATTATGGAGTCTACAAACTTGCCTGCTGTGCCCAAACTAGCAGTAAATATCTGATGCTGCCTCAGGGGCAAGAGTTGTGTCATATTCCTTTTACGCGGAGCCCACAGTATTGTGGGTTACAATGTATTTTTGGAAAAGAGCCTGATTTGGGAGTTCTTAAATTAGTCATAGCAAGTCTGTCTGCTTTTAAATTGACTCCCCCCCCCCCATGTTGACAGCAGAGAAACCAGAAGAGTGGATTTCAACTGGGGGTGGGGGAGTTGATTAACATGCCTGTTTTTCCCACTCAGGAGTCTATAAATACAGAACTCTCCATGGTTCCTCACACAACAGATGGTTCTGTTTTTGCAAACTTCATGTTGATGATGTTGGTCAACCAGAAAGACTGCTTTTTTGTTATCTTGTTTGGTCATTTTCCCACCAGGGAGATGAATGCCCAGTATTAGTCTTGGCTACTTGGGCTTATGCCAGATAAAATTGTAAACTTTATTAAAATGTTTAATATAGGATTTTCTGTCTGACCTTCCCTAGATTGGTTTGTTTCTTTCTTTTCCTTCCTTCCTTCCTTTTTTTTTTTTCCCCTAGGGAATCAAACTCAAGACCTCACCCTTGCCAGGCAGGCACTGGGCTACTGAGCTACATCCCCTGTCCCCCTAGATTGTTTCTTCACCATTACAGTTATCCAGTCCCTGCCACTGCTATTCTAATTTGATTACATTTCCGGACTGAACAACACCTAGTGATGATCATTTCTTCTCAATTTACCTTCCTATTCTCTTTTATTTTGCTGATCATCATTATTCCCAGTTAGTATCCATTTTTCCCTGAAAAAAAGAACCACACATGATAGACTGAGCAAGCTTTTGGCTATCACAGTGCCTGTTAGATCTGTCAGGTGACCTTTGCAGCTCAGGATTAGAGATCTCCTTGAAGTCAAAAGGGGGCACTGACGACTTCTGGTGGGAACAAGTGGGAGCAGATGGCAGCATGGCTGAGATAAAAGAATAAAGGCTGGGGGTTCTACGGTACAGCCTGGATCCATGTTTCACTAAGTGGAAGAATGAAGCTGTGGACAAAGGAAGTAGACAAGAGGAATGTTATTATGAGGAGACAAACAGCTCCCCAAAATGCATTGCAACAGTGACTCTTTGTTTAGGGGTTTTTATATCAGAAAATGGTCAAGGCTCAAACCACTTTATGTTAAACTAAGGTCAGGCCACAGGACTAAAATAAGCTCACATAAATTAGATGTGGGCCATGTGGGGTCAAGACACGTAGCAAGTGTGTGTCTGCAGGTACCCCTTGGCCTCTGTCCTAAATGGTTTATTAGAAAGTACAAAGTGAAAAGGAGAAAGAGTTTTCCAAATAGGTATGAGCAGAAGTTGTCAGAGTGGGCATCCCTCACCTTGCTTGTTACTGTGCTTGTTATTATATTATTATTTTTAAATTTGTTCATTTTGCCTATTCATTCAACAAGCTTTTGTTTTGTTTTGTTTTGAGATGGACTCTCACTATGTAGTTTGGGCTGGCATTGAGCTCACTATGTAGTACAAGATAACCTCGAACTCAGCAATCCTCCTGCCTCTGCCTCCTGTGTGCCAGGATTACAGGCCTGCACCACCACGCCCAGCACCTTGCTTGTTACATTCCAGGACTGAATTGTCCACCTGGTTAGCATTAACTCTTGACCTCAGGCTCCTGCTTTTCTGACCAAGGCCTGGTCATCCTGGTCAGACCTAGTCTCTTCCTGGCTGCCTGCCATTTTCTACCTGACTTGCTCGTCTACAGGCCTGGGTTCTGGCCTCCCTAAACTCAAAATTTGATCCTCCTAAGAAAATCTTTATGACTTCTACTCTTATTTTCAATATTCTTAGAAATAAGTGAGACTCATACTTGTAACCTACCTGTAATGGATAGAAAAAAGAGGAGTTAATCCAATTATGCTTTGAAACCAAGCATGGTGACACATGCCTATAATTCCAGCACTCTGGGAGGCTGGACAGTAGGATCACATGTTCTAGTCCAGCCTGGGCAATTTAGCAAGTCCTCATCTCAAAATAATAAAAGTGCTGGTGACAGAGCTCAGTGCAAAAGCTCTGAGCTCTGGTAAGTAGTCTTGTAGATATATTTGTGTGGACTGAAATCTTGGATAGAGGAAGAATAATCCTTGAAAATAAAATGCTTGCCAGCTATGTATTAAATTTGGCATCATTTGGGCTGAGAATTTAGCTCAGTGGTTCTGGCACCTGCCTCGCAAGAGCAAGGTCCTGAATTTGATCCCCAGTAACCACATACCACAATGCTGGGTGTGGTGACTCACACCCACTAGCAATCACTACCACACACCACAATGTTGGGCGTGGTGGTTTATGCTTGTAATCCAGCACTCAGGAGCCAGAGGCAGGAGGATTGCTGAGTTCAAGGCTTGCCTGGGCTACAGAGTGAGCTCAGAGCCAGCCTGAACTACAAAGCAAGACCCTATCTCAAAAAAAAAAAAATCTGGCACCATTTGCAAACTTCACTACCAGTCAAGGCACTAAAATTGCCAAACACAATCAATAAAATGATAGCGAGAAATATCTTTTGCCAAGGCACTTTATCTGGGCAAAGAAGTTTCATCCCCAATAACAAAACTTAGAGAATATTCAGAGTCCAGAGGAAATCTCATTAAAAAAAAAAGCCTCAACCAAAGTATTTGTTGCCTTTGGACTGTAAGGTAAGAAGTGCAAGCAACATCTTTCAGCCCCATCTGTGATCTCACAACACATCATTTCCCCAGAGAGGACCTGACAGGACATGCATTACTGCAGTCATGGCCTGGGGCATAGCAACTGTCTCACACACTTAATGACCTGTCACACACAGCTCAGAAAATTACATTATAGAGTTTGAATCTTATAGTCTCTGTACCTAGTGCTCCTTCCTTCCTTTTTTCTTTCTCTCCTTTCTTTTACTCTGGGCGTTCAGGGTCTTTGCACTGAGCTACATCCCAGCTCTTTTTTTGAGATAGCATCTCCCTAAATTGCTAAATTGCTCACCCTGAGCTCAAATTTGTAATCTTCCTGCCTCAGCCTCCAGGAGTGCTAGGATTACAGTGTTTAGTACCCACTCAATTTACTTTTTTATTCTTTCATTAATATTTTTAATTCACTTCTCTGGACCTTTAAAAAAGAAGTATATACTAGAGAAAGAGAACTTACTCTACCTCTGATGAGATTGGGTACACCCCAGGTAGTACGGCCATAGACATCACTATTCCAGTGGCCCGTTGGAAAAGATGGTCCCTAATTGATAAAAGCTCAGTTGTTATGCAGTGTTTAAGATTTTGAGTGGTTAAACCAACTTCTTGCAGGATAAATATTGGTCTGAATTTTAAACCAAAGGGATTTTATTTTTACCTTTTGTATATCTTATGGTCACTCACTGGAAAATGTTTCTTCAGTTAGACATTTAGGGGCTGAGAATTTAGCTCAGTGGTTCCACTGCCTGCCTCACAAGTACAAGGTCACAAGTTCTATCCCTGGTATCAAAAATTTGGTAAAGCTTTTCTTGGTCTCTGGGGATTTAACTGAGTTGCACCTGGCAGATGCAAGGTCCCGTTTGATAAATGATACTGGAAAAAAAATTTAGTAGTCACCAAAATATACTATCCTACACTAATCTTAGACAAAAGGCTGAGCAAGGATAAAATATGACACTACCCTGTTATGGCCAGTGGGTGGACCTAAGGAGGTCCCCCAAGATGAAATGGGGGTCCCAACTCATCCCACTCAGGGATTGGCTGTAGATTCATTGACTTGCGTCAAAGAAAAGGAATTTAAGACACATCAGTAAGAGCCATAAAGAGTGGGGCCTTCAGAGAGATGTCATAGTCTGAGGCTAGAGGTGTTCTGTGGTCTTGGGAGGGATGTCAAGAGGGGTGATCTCCACCATGCACCTCCTGCCCGCCAGGCAACCCATCTAGTGAGCTATGTTAGAATATAAAACATACTCAGTAACGAACATTCAAGTTGTGAACTTTCACAGATATGAATGAACCTCACATTAGGAACATTCCTAGATGCAAATAAATCGTACAATTAGCTCACCTGTTTACCTACCATTTTAAGGTAACTGTAAGAATAAAAGGTTTCTTTATAGTTGTACTGTACTGTACCACCATGGTACAGTACCTGTAAAAGTAAAAATCACAGTATTTTCATGTATAAGTTTGATTTGTTTACACTTTACATTATATATGGACTTAATGAATCCAACTTATGAACATTCTCTTAGAATGGAACTTGTTCATAAATTGGGGGCTTACAGCAAAAGCTGGAATTTCAAGTAACCTGTTCTTTGGGTGCTCCACGAGATGAACAAACATTGCTAATAAATTTTAACTTGATAAACAAGCAGCGTCTTGTAATACAAGTAGTACATGATGCCAAACTTCACGTGATCACAGCTAAGCCAACAGTTCTCTCCTTCCCTCTGTCTCCCTCTCTTCCTGATTGTTGGGAGTCATCTCCCAACAGCGAGAGGCTGTGGAGCTCTCATCTGCAGAGGAGCAGAAAAACGTGGTGGAGGAATCCCTCCCCTCAAATGAGATCAGGGAGATGTGTAAACTGTGGGAGATTCTGTGGAAAAGCACCACCAGAAGAGGTGTAACAGTGTGAGCAGTGAATCTGTTTAACAATAGTGCTGTGACACATTCCTCTGAAACCTTCAAAAAGAGGCAAAGGCAAGTGTCATGGGATAGATTCCTTCTTAAATGTGCACAAAGAGAAAATGTTGCCACTGAGCCAGTAGATAACAGCAGATCCTTCAGTGAGTGAATGTGACAGTCATGCTACACAACCACCTTCTCTTCTCTCTCTCATACCAACCACAAGGGTTTCCAAAGGTAATGCAGGTTAATTTATTTTTCTTTGTATTTTGTACTTTATTATTTTGTATTATATTATGGTGTTGTAATAACTTTTCGATGAATATTTTTGTTTGGGAAGCAAATTATCTGAGTTTCCATTATTTCTTATGGGGAAATTCACTTTGATATCAAATATGTTGGATTACCAGCATGTTTCCAGAGCAAATTATGCTCACAAACCCAGGTTTTATTGTGCTGGTGTCTGAAGCTGAAATATGCTGCCTGCTTTCTATGGAAACACAATTTACAGGAGAAAAACACAGGTCCTATTCACAAGCTTACTGTGTCTTTAAGACTTCTAGGAATATTTTTGGAGGATGAGTTTTCAGGAGAAAAGGCTTGAGTAATTTTTGTGTCAGGAAGCTGCAGGTTTTCTTGAA